>VWZT01005001.1:134392-194433 GCA_013397055.1 Pachycephala philippinensis
TTTGCAAGAACTTTAAATGCTCTTTTCTTTTCTCACCTGAGCGTTTTAGAAATCAGTGTATTTTTAGCTCAGAGTTGGAGACAAGGACCAAATGGCCTTGGCATTAAACATTTCAGTTGTCCAAAAACAGAGACGTGTTCGCATTTCCCTCTTGGTATTCAGGACTGCTTGACTGACCTTGGAAATGTGGGGGAAATCAAGGAAAGCCATTGGGCTTTTTTCCCACCATTTTAATTTGGAGTTTGTAATCACCACCACCACATGTCCAGTCGTACTTTCTACCATCTACTCACTTCAGGTGCTTAATTTAGAAGGGCAAAATTCTGTGGCACCAAGGTGTTATACCATGATTGCAGCAGTCAGTTCATCCTTGCTGGGTGTGGGTGGGATGGTCCATGTGGACCTCTGGTGGGAGGTGTTCCACGGCAGGGGAAGTGGAACTGGATGATCTTTGAGGTCATTTACAACCCAAACCATTCTGTGATTCTGTGTTTGCAGAGTCATGTTTGCACACCCATGAGTGACTGTTCACGTTCGCGCTCAAGTGCTTGCCCATCCAAAGATTCAAACTTGCTGGTGCAAATGGCATTTGGCAGGATAGATGGGTCAGCCAGCTACAAACCTCAGAAATTTCGGCTTCTGAAAGCCTGAAATACAGAGACACACAGTCTGAGGGAGGAAATCAGCAATCAGGTTAAGGCTGAGTTGAGAAAATGCCCCCTGTGCCTTGTGCTATGCTGTGGGAAGAATAAGAAGCGTGTGCTCTGCAGGCAGGCAGAGGCCTGGGAAGATGCTCTAGGGCAATCCATTTGCACAGTCCTGTGCTGGGAAAGTGATGGTAACGTATCACTGAGAGGGAAATATTACTTTGTGGGTATGTAGTCTGCTCCCACTGCTCCTGAGGCTCCTAATTTCCCAAGGTGCTATGAATAAATAATGCAGTATGAAAATGAAGGCAAGGTGGTTATTGGGGCTGTTAAATGGAAGCACATCAGGAGCTGATTTGAAACTGGCTATTCTGCCTATAGTTTAATGTAGTGACTTTTGGGAACATCACTTCTCTGGAAAACCGTGCATGCTGGTAGGGAGAGGGTATCACGCTGGTCCCAGAGCACGCTTATCTTTAGGAAAGAGTAGTGGGAGACCTTTCTTCACATTGCCGAAATGATTAGTGCCTTATCATTCAGAGCTTGAGGGATATATCCATGCTGTTATTATAACATGTTACTTCTTCACAGTTCCTCATATAAATGGTGGAGGCTATGGTGTAGAACTCCATGTGTGTGTGTGCAGGGGAGACAGAGCCTTGTGCCTTTGTAAATGAAAATCCATCTGTTTTCTGTGCTGGAGGTGGATGCTCAGTGCCGAGCAGAGGCTGCTTGCTCTGGTGGTCACTGTGAGCAGTGGTCAGTGAACGTGTAAAGCTGCAGACACCAGGAGTGAGAAACTTGCTGTACCTGTTTAAGGACAGAGATGTGGGTCCTCTGGCAGCCCCCCCGATCCTAAAGCTGCCCAAAGCAGCAGCTCAGGGTCCCTAGGAGGTTCCCTGTTTCTGCAGCAGAGCTTGTTGCTGGTTCTGTCAGGAGAGAACCCAGGTGCGAACAAACCAGGGCCATGCTGGGGTGCTCACACTGCTGTTCCAGGTCCAGAGGACAAGACCTGGGGCAGCCTCCTCCCACTATCTCGTGGAAAAACACTGGCCCCAGTTTCTTTTTTCCCAGCAAACTCGGGGACTTGAACCCCACTTTGATGCCAACAGGCAGGGAACCTGCTGATGGTGCTGGAGGAGATCCAAAGCAGTACCAGCACATCCTAATCCTCACAGTCTTTATCCAGGTGTGGAGCTGGAGGTGCCTTTTGCATTGGTGGCTGCACTAAAGTCTTTCAGGCTTTAGTGACTTCTTCAATGAGAAATGGATGAGTGGGGATTTATTGGGAGATGGAAGCTTCCCTGCCAAGAGCAGAGTGACAGCCCCTTGCAGAGACCCAGGGGAACACTGTGAGCTCTCTCCATCTAGCAAGTTGTTAAAAAATTATTTTCATGAGAAAGCAGAAATCCTGCTCTTAGAAAGACTGTTTCACTTGCTAACCAGTGTTGTCCACTTCCAGCCAACACATGGAGGATGCTCTGATTTTCTTGCCGAAAGATAGGCCCAGGCAACACCAAGGGGAAAGTATTCCTGTAGGCACCAGCCCTTTTTCGTTTCTATAATGAACAAAACCTCAGACTTCTGGGGTCCACATGTGCAGGGATAATGGCACATTTTCCTCTCTGGACAGAGGATTTACCTCCTGGAGAGGACCCTATTCCCAAGAACTTGGGGCTTACAGCATCTCTGGTGTTTGATCTCGGAGCCTCAATTTGCTGCCTTCAAGCCTTGGCACAAGCTCCTACTCAATTTTCTATTATTTTTGCCCAGTCTTTAGCTTGTTGCATTCATCATCCCAGTTTTCTCCTGTACATGTGATTGGATTCAATACTGCTCCCTTCTTGATTATGGAGATCTGGAATATTGCATTGAACTCTGATTTTAAAACTTTGTCACCTGTGAAAAAAAATTTGCATTACGTGTGGAAATGAAATAATAATTTAAATTTCATTGAAATGAAAAATGGGGTTTGAGCAATTTTCTTTGTTATCTTCATGTCTTAAAACCATCTCAATATTCCAGCAATAATTTTGGGTTGTTTGGATCTGAAAGAATCAGTCTTTCTTTTCTGACAAGGCTGACAGATGCTTTGACTGATGATAGCAAAAATCAGGTCTTTTAGTCTAAGAAATGTTACAACATGATTTGCATACAAACAGGGACTGAGACAAGCTCTTGAAAATCTCTTGCACTTGCAAATCCTGACATTGGAGATGAATAAAAGGAATTTTATTCCCTGAGCCCAGTGGATGCTCAGCAGTAATGACATTGTCATCAACATTGGTTTGAAACTCCAAATTATGGAAGTGAAACTGGGAGATTTTTGCCTTTTCCCCCCTAGACAGGCTCTCCCCACCCTCTCCCAGCTGTTAACAATCCAGGAGCATTAAAGGCAGGGATCTCCGGGGCTGCAGTGAAGCTCCATGGGGAGCCAGGCTTGTTTGCTCCAGTTCTCTGTGCATCCCAAATCAACTTCTCCTCTTTGTATCTTTTGCCATAAACAATTATGTTCATAAATATGCAAAGATTTGCTTCCTCTGAGCAAAACCCTCCACCGTCACAACTGGGCCAGGTGGTGAAGCCAGGCACACTTATTCCCAGCACTGTGAATTCCAAAACGAACTGCTAGAAGGCCAAGTGTTGGGAGAGGAGGCTGCTCTGGTGTGCCTGCCCAGGAGGCTGCCCACTGCCTTGCTGTGTGCCCAGCGAGGAGAAAGCTTCTCCCCTTCCCCTTTCACTTCCTCTTCTCCTTTGCCTTTCTGCTTTTCCCTTTCCAATTTATTTTTCCCTTTTTTCCCTTTTTCCTTTTGCATTTCCCTTTATTTCCCTCTTCCCTTTCCCCTTCCCTTTCCCTTCAGGCTGGCAGACCCCCCCAGTGCTGCCAGCTGAGCCATCTCCACCCTAGGCTGGGGCCACGCCAGCACTTTTGGAGGGTCTCACTGAGGTTTGCCACACTCACCACACTCAGATGCTGCTGTGCCAAGGCCTGGCCTTCCTGCCATATAAAAAATTTGTCATTTCACCCATGTGTTACCCAGGGATGAGGTTTTCATTTAAGTCCTCAGTGGTGGCTGAGCAGAGGGGCATAGAGCTGTGGGGGGCGGGGCACAGGGCAGCATGGCATCTGCTGGACCGAAATCTTGAACATTTTCATCTAAGCCATGACGATTTTGCAGTGACTCTTCCTGGCTCCCCTTTCCTCCCCTGTGATCACATGAACAGTGAGCAGTGAGAGATGCAAGTGTTTCACTTAACATTTTGACACTGTTACAAGAGTCTATGAATTTAGTAAAACTTCCTAAATATTCACAAACTGCTCAGCAGGCACATGATGAAGGATGGAGTGGGCTAGGGGGGTAGGATTTACTATTTTGAAGAGTCATCACATAAATTATTCATCAGCCCTAATGTGCCCAGCTGTGTTTACTGTCCTGGGCCAGAAGCTCTAGAGGCTGCTGCTCCCAACAACGAGCAATTTTGCTGCTTTGGCTTTTGGTGGGGAGTCAAGGTCAGACCTAAGCCAGGCAGATGGGGCAGGAGGATGGGGGGGCTCACTGGAAGCATCTGACAGGAAAATCTCCCTTGGGCCAGTATATGAATGGCCTTTCCAACCGGCCCTCTGTGCATTGTGAACAAGCAGTGGTAATTATGGAATTGCAGCAGCTCCAGATGTTTTGTGTATGTTTCAGTCTTCATTTACTTGTTTTCTGTGCCGAGTTACTTGGGATACCGAAAAATGTAAATAATGAATATGTGATGAGCAGCAAGAATGAATCTCTGCCCTGCCTCCTTCTTCCAAAACAGCTAATTAATCTAAGTACCAAAATAAAAAGTGCTTGAGTCTGCTCCAGCGTCAGCCATGAAAGCATACTCATGAGCAAATAATTGACAATTAAAGCCCAATTTACAGAAAAGAAGAAAAAACCTCAATTTGGATAGAGCTAAAGCTCTACAGCAGCAAGGATCTAAGGGAGGAAACAACTCTGATAGAAAATGCTGGCATGCAGTGCCAACAAAGCTGGCTCAAACCCTGAACCACTGGTTTAAATCAGAACTCTTTTGCCAGCCTCCTTCACCCCAGATTTTTAAGTTCCTTGTTGTTAAAAGCATCATTGTAGTGGAGGTTTGGAGATGGGGAAACTGAGGCACAGAGCACAAGCAGGGCTGGCAGCCAAAGGCACCCCTGTATGTCGGATGGGAATGGATTGCCAGACTGTGTTACAGAGCAGGGCATGTGCTAATGTATACATTGCCTAATGTACAGCCAGCCTGGCTCAGGGCTGCCTTTCTCCTGGGTGTTGATATGGGATCCCAGGCCAGAGGGCTGCGCTTGTGACTGCATGGGATATATATACACATACATACAGAGATACACTGTGATCCGATGTGTGCTCTTCAGGGTTTAATGCATTATTTAGACTGAATTAACTTGCTTCACAGGGCTTTGTTTATCCATTTTAATAAATCATCTCAGCTAAATCTTGCCTTAAGAGTTGATCATATCCAGAGCCTCTAAGAGCACAGGAGATATAAATATTTGCTTTTACAACAGGAAAACTCTCCTGAGAACGCTTTAGCAACTGACTGGGTTTGCCTAAAACAGGGAAACTGGTAATCTGCTGGGTGGTTAATAAGAAGTGAAGAAGCAGAAAGATGGAGCTGCCTTTGGTCACTGACCTAAGGGCCAGTGTCCCATAGGTGGGTAAAGCCTGTGACCTGGATTCCTCAGCTCCTCCCAGCTGAGGATGAAGCCTGGACGCAGATGATGCCATAACATGAAGGGAACACACAGCACAACACTGGAGTTCATTGCTGATGGGCAGAGGCAGCAAATTAAAGTAATTTAAACTTTCTAATTTTTTTTTCCCTTCTCAGAGATCCAGACAAGCATTCTTGGTACTAGAAATGACTATAATAGTGCCTTCCTTCTTTCCTTCTTTCCTTCTTTCCTTCTTTCCTTCTTTCCTTCTTTCCTTCTTTCCTTCCTTCCTTCCTTCCTTCCTTCCTTCCTTCCTTCCTTCCTTCCTTCCTTCCTTCCTTCCTTCCCCTGGTATGTCACAACTTGTGGATGCTTTTGGAAAGGGGCCCCAGCTCTCCAGTGACTCCCCTTTGTACTCGAACCAGATCTGAATTCCTAGTTTTAAGCATCTAGCTTGAAAATGTATTGCATAAAAAAAGGATAATCTTTAAAATAAAATCCTCTGGAATTGCTCTTAGTTAATGAGCTTTTCCAGACATGGAGGATGGTCATCTAATAAGTGGCAGATAATCTTCAGGACAATGAGGACAGCCTAGATTTCAAGAATAGCATAATTGTATGTAAATGCAAGGAACTGGGAGCTTTTTTTAGCCTGAAAGAGCAAAGTTCATCAGATAACAAGGCAGTTCAAAGCCCAGGAGCCCAGATTAGCTGAGAGCTGGGGAGGAGACACAGCAGCAGTGCCAGGTGAGTGCTGCCAGCCCCATACTGCACAGGCATGGATTTTTGGGGTATTAAATTGTGAGGGTAAATGTGTGCCTGTTTCTCAGGAGCACTCAGTCTTTGTCAAACTGGTGTAATTAATTAACTCCTGTCTCAGCGATGCTGTCCCTCCCTTCATCAACAACTGGATTTTCAAAGCAACCGAGTGCTTTGGGCTATGCCAGAGCTACTTGGGCCTCTAGCAAATGTGGGATTATCGGTGGATGATAGTTTCCAGACAAGGTGCTGCTGAATATTTCTAACTTTACACTTCTGATCACTGCATCTTTCTGCAGAGGCTTTGCTCACCTCATTACGATGTATCTGCCAGGTTCAAGACTGTGTGGCTTTCGGCTTCCTGAAAAACAAGCCTTAGTGTGCTGGAAGCTTCCCTGCACAGCTCTACTGGCTTTTGGGCCATGTTGTCATGCTGGGGCATTTCAGGGACCTTAGGGAGCCCCCCATGTCTGCTGGGGAACATGGATGTGAAAGATGCTGTGCTCCCACTATCACGAGCCATGGCCAAGTGTGCGATGCAAACCTTGGCTTTGCAATGGAGGTTAACAGCAGCCCATGCTGTGGTAACACTGGGTGGATTTTGCCAAGGACTTTTTGGAGAAAAAAGGGAGGGAAAAAGAGATATTTTACAGAAGAAAATTGTGGTAGCAATAGACCTGATCAGATTTAATTATTTTTGTAAGTGACAGTGACAGAGTGGCAGCACAGCTGTCTGGGGGAGCCCAGCATAAATCTTCCCACTTGGCCAAACCAGGGAAACCGCAGGTGACCCCAGGGGAACTGGGACCCACTGACACTCATCGTGAGCTTTAGGTGGTGTCACCTTCACAGTTCTGGAGACACAAAAGCAAAGGTCAGCACGTGTCCCCTGCTTCCACGTGCAGCGTGCACAGAGAGGGGAACCAGCAGGGCCAGATGGCAATGGAGCAAGATTTTACAGACTTGTAGCTCCATCCCTCAAGCTCAGTGGGTTTGTCAGAAATGGTTAATCATACTCCAACTGAGCTAAGCAGAAAAAAATAGCTTTTTTTTCTAATCATGTACCTCAAAGTATACTGGACTTCTGGAGCCCTATGACAAATCAAAAGGGTTTGGAAGCTCTATTTGCATTTAATGCTGAAATTTGTACGAACTCTGACTTTCTTAGAAAATGTGATCTGACACCTTTCTATGGTGCTGGTGAAGGATTCAGCAGAGGGGAGCATCACCCAACAGACTCTTTTCTGCCCTGTTTATTGCCCATCTGTTCCAACTGCAGCGCTGCATTAAAGCTGGGGTGTACATCAGTCATTGCAGGGATGCAGAGAGGCTCTGCAGTGAGAACCAAATTTTGAGGAGTTGCTTCCAGCAGCAAAACCATTGTGTGAACAGAAGCACTGTGCCTGGGATTTTAGTATTAAATTGCATGTGCAGAGTGCTGCAATTCTGCTGCAAGGAATCTCTAAACTTGTTCTGTTATCCCTGGGGAGAGGCAGCAAGCAGGGAAAGGGGAAAGGCTGGGAATTAGTTTTTTGTCATTTGCTGAGCAATCCAAGCTCCTGCTGCACAAGAGCAGCTCAGCTGTACAGACAACATTCGTTGTGCTTTTAATCACTGACAGTGAATTAAATTGTACATATTAAATTCCAATTATATAATAACCTGTAGTTACAGTGTCATACTTGTCACTATAAGCAATACCCCTATCCAACTTAGCAGTTCTGTTTTGGAAAACATGGAAAAATCTGTGAACTTAAAAGAAAAGGCTGTTACTTATAAATTTCAGGTTAATAGTCTCCCCCAGTATGCCAGAGGCCCAGCAGAGATTTCAGCTGAGCTGTGCTGGCTTTTACCAGGTGAAGATTTTAAGACAACCTGGAAATGTTCAAAAGCTGTGTGGATGTGGCTCTTGGGGATATCCTTTAGTGGTGAACATGGTGGTGTTGGGTTTTCTTGCTCAATGACTTTAGAGGTTTTTTCCAACCTTAATGAATCTATGATGTGGCTTTTTTAACAACAAATAATGGATCCAGGGGGTACCACACCAGGTCACCAGCCCTGAGGAAGGTGTGTGGTGTGCAGGAGATGCTCCTCCCCCAGCTTTCCCTGCCCACCAAAACCATGTCAAGGATGGAGCTGAGCTGGTTCCTGTGCTTTTATTGCAAGACCAGCTCAGTGAAAATCAAGTTTTCTACTCATGATTAACCAACACTCCTTAACAGCAAAAAACATACACGAGACTCTTCTCTTTGGATGAATACTTCCATTTATTCCAACTGGAAAAAACTTTTTTTTAAATATATTTAAGTATAATTTCTTTTTTTTCTTTTTAAAGGAATAATAATTATCACATTGTCCTTTACAAACAACAAAAAAATTCCTAGCAATAGTCTGTGGTATGGAGACATCCATCTTCCAGATTTTTCTGCTGCTTTGAGTAGGCATGGGTGTGTCCCTGTGTGTGCCCAGGGCTGCCAGTGCCATCCCTGCACCAGGATCCACATTCCCAGGCTGCAGGGAGGGGCTGGCCTCAAGGTGCAGGGACACCCTGAGGTGCCAGCAGCGCATGGGGCAAGGGCAATGAAGCTGGTTAAGCTCTCAGCCCTCCTGTGCCTCAAAGCCCAGCCTTATCTTAAGTCCGTCAGGTGCTTTGGGTGTCAAGAGCCCCTTTTGCAAACTTGCTCCTTTCTGGGAAGCACTGGGACAACCTGGCCTTGGCTTGCAGTTGAGACACGCTGGGATGGCAGAACCCTAATGGATTAAAGCACACCGAGAACAAACTCACATTCCACCATAATACAACACAGCTGAGCCCTAGGTAGGGGCCCTCTGCCACAGCGAGGGGCTGTCCTGGCCCCCCAGGGGACAAGCCCTGGCCACAAACAGCCCCAGAGGGGCGAGGGCATCTTGCAGGGCAGGAGGGGCCCATGGGGAGCAGTTTGCAGGTGTTCTCACACGTGTTAGGCAGGAGGCAATACTGAGACTTCCACTTGGTAATGAACAGCAGTTAACATAACCCAGGAGACTAGAGCACCATAAGACAAGTCTATATTCAAAACAACATCATGCTGACATCACACAATTGCACCATTTACACTTTATTTACTCCAAATAATAGTTCAATGTTTAGTAACTTCACCGTTCTCTACAGAGGTGTGAAATTCCTTCTCCGGCTTTGGTAATTTACAATGTTGCAGACATTTGGTAGTTCTGTTCTTTCCTATGTAATAGTAATAATAATAATAATTATAATTTTAAAAGTCCCTCTTGCCGCTGTCAGGGTTCCTGTATCTGACTAATGGAGTGTACCTGCAAATCACAGGCTTCAAAATGCCACCGAGGCCTCATCAAGATGTAATGAACCAGAAAACGTTCTGTTTATTGACTAGGATCAAAACAAATGAACAGGAAAGAAAGGGTTAAAACAAAAAACCCCTCAAAACCAATGAAAATGCAAACTCTCACTGATATACTTAAGGAGTTTGATGATGAAATGGAAAGGGGGTCCAAAGTACTGTTTGGTTAGCTCTGACTGAAAACAATTCTGAATGTGCATGCATTTTCCCAGTGACTCCTAAGATATAGAAATTCCTCTGATATTACAAAATACAAAAATATTTTCTCCAAACTCTCATTTACATCGCATTTACAACAATCGTGGAAATAACTTAGGCTCCCACACTGTCCAAGAGACGAATCGCCTACCAACATGGCTAATGGAAAACAAAAACGTGGTGGAAAGCAAAAGCTACTGGCAAACTGATGCTGAGAGTCAACAGTGGCAACCAAAACGTACAGACAAACAGAGCTCAACGGGGTGGCAGTATTTGGGAGAAGGAAGAGAAACTACTAGGTAAATATTACAGACTAAAGTGAACTTTTAAAATTTTTATCTCCAAAGTAAGATGTGCAAAATATATTCACCATGCCCAGAATTATGACTATTTATAGAAGCCAGTCTACAACCTTCTTACAAATCCCTATTCTTCGGGCCTTTTTTTTCTTACAATAAAAGCACTTACATGATCTAAAACAGTGCAAGATCGTGAGTTAATTTACATTCTCCCAAGGTGCCTGGCAAGGATGCCATTAGGATATGATACAGTTCTTGCTCTTCTGTCTTTTCCGGCTGTGCAACTGTCCCCTGACCCCCACCGTTGAAGACTTGGGCATGCTGTATGAGCCGTACTTGTGCAGCAGCTCCTCGCTGGTCACATACCGGAGGCGGGCAGGCTGCGGAATCGGCTCCCCGAGGAAATAGCCCTCATTGTCGGACTCTGAAGAGGAGGAGCAGGTGGAGCACCAGTCATATTCGGTGAAGTAGGGCCCCCATCTCTCGCCCAAGTGGTTCTGCAAGGCGAGATCCGACACCGTCCGCGGACAGTGGCCGTAGACATCCCTGCGGGGACCCTGCTCCACCGTCTCCCTGCAGCTCCTCTGGTGCATGAACGGGTCGTAGTCATCCCTGGCTCGGAGCAAAGGTCTCTCCTTCAGGCGGTAGCACTGCTCGCTGGCCAGGTGCAGGGCGTTGTCTGAGCGGGAGCGCCGGGAGCGCCGGGGCCGGTGCGGGCGGTAGTGCCGGTCATCATCCCGGAGAGTGGTTCTCCGGCGTGTGCGCTCGCTCATGGGCGTGTGCCTTGGGATCTCCTGCGCCCCCAGCTGGCCCCCGGGCACCCCGCTGCCATAGTCGAAGCTCTGGTGCATCCGCCCGTGTGATGGCCGCTCTCGGTAGCCCAGGGGGCTGGCGAGGTCGTGCAGGGTGGGCTCCATGTCCTGGTACTGCTGCACCGACAGCAGGCTGCGCACGGACTCGGCGCTGCGGAACTGCATGGAGGAGTTCAGGGTGCCCATGTTGCTCATCTTCTCTGAGACGTTCATGCCTGAGTCTTTGCTCAGGTCAGGCATGGAGAACCTGGAGAGGTGCTCCTGGCGCTTGGCTCCACCATCTGCGGAGAGGCCTTTGCAGGAAAACGGCAAAGGGAAAAAAGAAAAAAAAGTTAAGAAAGAAAATTTTCTGTCAGCAGAGATGCAGGGTGGAGGCTGGTTTTGGCCCAAGACTTCTGGTTTAAAAAGTAACTCAGTGGTATCGATCCTGTCCTGAAGAGCCCTTTTTAAGAGAAGGACTTTTATTTTTTTTAAAGAGCAGGCAGTTCCTCCTTTGGGGAAATCACACCAATTTAAGGTGTTTTGAGTTGGACTCCAAGCTGCTTTTCACGACTTCCTTTCCCATATGTCTACACTGTCTGCGACTTGATAGGAATAAGCAACGATGCCAGGGAGAACTCATGCGTCAGAGGTAACCTGAGGCCTCCTGCAGGCTGAGCTAACTAGGGTGCCATGATCCAGCACCCACAGCTTCTGCAATGACAACACATTTTGGAGGACTAAACAACGTCAGGGGCAGATGAAAACGGGGCCACTGACTTAATTCAGGGTTGTCACTATGCGGCACCTCACAGGTCCCCTGAGTGACACCTGTGGAGAGACTGAAGTTACAGTTGGGTTTCCCAGGAAACAAGGAAATGCCTGAGCACCAGAGGGTCTGCTGGAGCTCCCTGTGAGCAGCAGGACAGTGCAAGGGTCAGACTATCCCTGCAGATATCCAGGGAGTTGTGCATGGGCAGGAGCCAGAAACATGAGCTTCAGCTTGATGGGCTGCCCTGCTTGGGAAGGTGACCTGTTGATCTCTGCAATGTGCCAACAAGCCCTGAGCTCCTGCAAGGTGCTTTCCTTCAGCCCAGGAAGCCTTCACCTGGCAGCAGAGAAGAAGTGAGGTGTCTGTTCAGCACCTGCCTGTCAACAAGAAACTCAATGCACCCCACAGTGCCCTAGTCCCTGGCTTGTTTTATGGGTGTTTCCTGACTATTTTCTGACTATCTCCCTGTTGGCTTGACAACTGGCAGCAGTCAGTGGTTGCATTGCAAGCTCAGGACAAGATTTTTGCAAGTTATTTCAAAGGAAATCTGTTTCATCCCAAATCAAACTCAGAGTGTTTGCTTTGGCACCCTTCTCCCCGTCCCTCTCCAACAACATCCCGGTGCAGACCCAACGCAGAGAGCTGTGCACCGTCAGCAGAATTTCCAACATGACGCATAGCCTTTATGCAATCACCAAGAATTTATGACTTTGTAAAATAATTATAAAAAATAACAACCCAGCCCACAATTCAAGAATAAAGCCCTTTTTCCCTTAACAAAAGTTGCTTGCATTTCATCAAGAGCTCAGCTCCTTTGGCATTAGCTCTTGCTGCTAAACCTGAGCAAGAACAAGGGTTGCTGTCACTAACCCCAGTCAAGAGCCGCTTCAGGGTTTCCTTGGGCTCAGCCTTAAAAAGATCAACAGATCCTGCAAAGCTGGGCAAGGTTTTCCAAACCCCGCCCTCGGTGGCACCAGGGAGAGCTTTAGCCACTACTGGCCCTCACATGGTTTAGTTTTGCTCCCCGAGTCCCAGCTCCTTTGCTTTTCTGCTGTTAATGGGGATGTTTCTGGAGTTTATGATTACAGAAGAAGGTAAAGTGAAGGTGATCCCTGAACACCACAGGAAGAGGGAGAGGCTGGGTTTAACAGAAGGAAAAACCATGTTTTGTTTCGAAAAGGACACACTTTTCAAGTCAACTTCATGCCCTTTTCTTCCCTCCCTAAGTCACGGTGATTTTGAGTAACCAAGCCCAACCCCGCCCACTGCCCTTTGGAAAAAGCCTTGGATGGACTTCCTGTCCCCTCTGAAGACCTGCCCACCCACAGTCCACACTCCCATTATGTTTCTCCTCCTCACTGGAGCTGTGATCTTCTGCCTGTGAAGGCACTTGCCACATCAGGCTCCCCATGTCCCTCCTGTGCCACTTTGGAGGAGCCCAGCAGCCCCTGGGGAGGGAAGAGCAACTCGGTAACATGCGCAAAGACTTCCTGAAAAGCCAGAGCAACAGTGGGACTGCCGGCAGAGCTGATCACAGTGAGAATCGTGGCTGTTGACAGCCCAATGTGTCCTTAATCAGATCTGTCAGACAATAGCTGACACCAAGGAAAATGAGCCCTCGGTGACATTTATGCAGCCCTTCATTAAGGGAGCCGGTGTATCTCCGCAATAAAAACAAGCAACAGCAGTGCTGTGCAGAAATACAGCTCCAACACCACAGGATGCTTCTGTGGCATCAACAGATTGATTTTGGCAACATCATTAAAAAGGGGCCGACCTTGTCCCACTCACAGGGTTGTGGGGTGAGCTGATGCTTTGCTCCCAGTGCCAGCCATATCAGATAGTACCTGCAGGGTCTCAGCTGCCCCTCACAGCCATCTCCCTCCTGTGGTCCTGCATCCAGCAAGAATAAAAACGAGTGCCTGGGCACAGGTTCTGGAGACATGGCAAGAGTGAAACAGTATTTTCAAATTAAACAAGACATATCTGCATCCTTCACATCACAGGCAGAATGATGTGGCCAAGATCAAGCAGGAGTACCTGGAGAGAAACCTGTTTCTTTTTGCAGAGAATAAAGCAAGCTGTGATAAGCGAGGTGCTCCAGCTCGGGAAGGGCAGAGCCAGAGCTTCACTGGTTTAGTTTGTGCAGGACAGGGGTCTCCAGCCCCTCACACACTTCCACCAGACACCCATGAGTGTTTTAGCCTTTTCCCCTTGGAAGTCAGCACAGGGCAGTGAGCTCAGACAAGGATCCTGTGACCATGTGAATGGCTCATGCACAGACTGTGAGGTTTAATCAGTCCAGGGGATGTTTCTGGCTGATCATTCAGACAGCTTGATTATAATGAAGCACAAACATTCTAAGATCTTGATTTGCTGGAAAAATGCTGATTGTAAGAGGAATCCAGCACTGAACATGTCCATCACCATTGCCAGCACACAGAACTTGGGGTGTGATGGAGCCCATGCTCAGGAGGCTGATGTAAAGCCACTCCAACATCCGATGGCTTCATTTCTCCGTATGACAGAGTGGAAAAGGCTCCATGCTGAGGGCAAAATGTGTCTTCCCAGGTTGACTGGGCAGGCTGCACATGCACAAGCCTTTTTTTGGGAGCCACACTTGGAAGTGACCCAGCAAGCTGTGCGGCTGGGAGAGGGAAACTTCATTTTATCTGCTCATGGTGACAGTGAAGGATTTATTCCACTCACTCAGGAGCAAAGCTGTGCTTTTCCAGCTGAAGGCACTGAGAGCTCTGCATGGCTCTTATGGTGCCCACAGCAGGTTCCAGGTCCAGGATGCAATTTATAATCCTTACAGAACACAAAAGTGTCTCCCAGCTGAATTTTACATTTATGCCAAGGCATCATGGGCGGGGCTAGGCTCAGATTAGTCTAAAGTCTCTAAATGTCCCTCTCTACGGCTCTCTTTGGAGCCACAAGACCTCAGGAGGCCTAGTGGGAACAAGCCAGGAGTGTTCCAGTCTGACCACAGCGAGATCAGAGGATAGCAATAACCATTTGTCTAAAAAAATTTAATCTAGAAAACGTAACCTGGGAACAAAGTTTGAAAGAGCAGAGGTTGTTTAGTCTAGAGGAGAGAAGGCTGAAGTGGATATAGTAACAAGCTTCAAATGCAGAAAAAAATGCTTGCAAAGAGGAGGGAACACATTATTCTCCAGGTCTGCTGACTCCTGCAAGGAAAGTTTCAGATTGGAGAAGATGAAAACTCTTCCAGTGTAATCACAGCAGAAGGTGACTGGTGCAGGCTCTGGTGCTGGAGGGTTTCCCTGGCACCCAAAGGCAGTGGGTGCCCATGCACATGGAGGGTGTCTCCAGATTCCTGGTCCCACACTGCCCTGGATGGGGTGAGGGTGGCACCAACCCTTGTCTCTTGAGGTCATTTGCCATTCCAGGGCTACACCCGTTCATGAGGCCCCATCTTCTTGAGTTACCAGTATTTATGTACAGCTGTTGCAGCTCCCTCTTAATTAAGTGTTTCATCTGGGAACACAGCTTATAACCAAAGAGAGCCTCGGTCTGGAAGAGCACACGTGGTGAGACCCCACCATGCAGCCCTGACTTTCTCCTAACAAAGAAATCTGAGAACCTGTTTCTCAAGGCCATCCAAGGGAGCAGGAGCCCTGCTCTGGCCTGTGGCATGGGATGGTTGTTACCACATCACCAAGACCATTCCAAGAGTGTGAACCCAGGGATAACGTGCTGACCCCACCAAAATTTACTTCTGCACAATGCTCTGAGACACTGAGCACATTGTTAGCTGCCCCAGGGGCTCACACAGAGATGTCACTGCTACCTCCAGCACTGTGCTTCAGCCAGTGGCCATCCTGGAGCCAGACTAGTGCCAGCACCACAGCACACATAGACACAGCAGGTTTTTCTGCCACCGCTCTCCACTGCATGGGGCTTCCAGGCTCCATATTTCACCCTGGAGCCATGGAAACACCCGCTTTTCCAATGAGCACAAGGGAAAGCTGCAGCTCGGCTGTGGGTGCTCGATATAGAACTGGAGCTAGCTGCAGTGCCGAGGAAACCAAGCAGGTTTCTGGTTAACATTCAGGTTCGCTAAGAACACGTTGCACCACCCCCTATGAAGTCCTTCCCCATCCCTACTGAGAACCATGTTTATCCCATAAACACTGACAAGGGAAGTAACACCCGAATAAGCAATGCGATAGCACAAAGATACCCCTCGTGAACATCACCTCTACAACCTTGCCACAACAAAGCACTCAGAGGCACTTAAATCCCCCTGTGCTTTGCTAAACAGGGGCTGCAAGTTGCATTAATTATAAATTATTAACTCGGCAAATGACAGCAGAGAGGCTGCAGAGAGCATGTGGGCTGGGTGTGAGGCTGGGAAAGGAGCCCCCTGTGAGGGGAAGCAGCTCCCAGCCCCCATTAAATCGAACTCCCCATGAAGCTGTGCTAACACGGGGTCAGCCAGCATCCCACTGCAGGAGAGCACCAGCCACGGAATGCAAAATATCCTGACATAGGATATTGCAAACAAACAGGGCTGTGCTGACGCTTGCTTCTTGCCTTTACATTTATCACAGCAGACACACACACCTGTGCATTACAGCTCTCACCACAGAGCCCCACAGAGGTGCCTGCCAGCACCAAAACCTGGCACCCAATCCTGACAGCCAGTGTTTAAATGCAGCTATAGATGCACAGGAGGGGACAGCACGGCATCTCTTGTGTCTGGCCCCCTGTGCCATAGTCTTCTCTCTCACACAGCATCAGGCATCCTCACCACCCCTCAAAAAGGGTTAATTTCAAGGTCAATTCCTAGAACTAAAAAAAATTTAAGGAGAAACAGCCTGCACAGAGCTTTGTTTATAGCTCAGCCCGGTCTCACTTCTGAGCAACCTCAGGGCATGCAGAAATAAAGCAGAACCTTTATGCAACTGGAAATCATGATAAGTAAACAATTTGGGGGAAGGCAGAGCCCCCAGTAACTGGGTCACAATCCCACCAGCCTCCCATGGTGTGTCTCCATGTGCGACCCATGGATGTCATTGGGTATTTCCCACCCAATCAGTCCCTTCCAGCCTGGTGAAAGAAATCCCTATGTGGGTGCTGCTGGGAAAAGGGTTGTATTTTAACCTAGAAGCCCCCCTATAGCTCCTTTATCAGCACTCCCATCTCCTGCACCCTCCCCAGCTGATGGCCAACAAGCCACGTTGCAGATGATGTGCTATTGCTTCCCCCAATAACATCTCCTTCCAGAAGTCCATTTCGGTTCTCCCTCTGGTTTGCATTACCCCACATGCTCTGCACTGTCCACATGTGACACTGAAGGAGTGAAGACATGCAAGAGGCTGGCCCCCGCAGCAGGCACACCAAACCTCCCACTGTTGAGTGGCAAAAGGCAAGTGAGGGGGAGAAGACATTTCCTGACCTTTTTACGGTGGTTTGGCATTGGGCCTTTGGGGTGGGAAACCTTTATCTTCAGATTGGTTTTGAAATTATCTGGCTTGAATTAGGGAATGTTATACCTGTGTCTCAAATGGCAAGAATTCCCCCCAGGGATCTCATTTTCCAACTTGGAAGCAGTTTTGTTGGCTGTGTCTGGGGGAAAGAGAGTGATAAGAACATGGTGGAGAGCTGGGAGCCTCATTTTTTCATAGAAAAATTCAGGAACAGCCAATGTGTCATTTTCTGGATTGCATAACTCAGCTGGAGCACTCGAAGCAGCCGCCCTCTCCAGCCCAGGGGAGAGAGGAGCATCCGTGGGATGCAGTGCTACTGAGGACATGGGGAGGGAGACCAGCATCCAGACCCCTCACTGCCATCCCTGCCATCCCTGAGGATGTTCAGGAGCTGCTCCCGAGCCCCCAGTGCAGGAGAGGCTGGGTTAATTAATGTCTCTCCAGAAAATACAACCTGGGCCCTCAGTCAGGGCTTGTTCTTACCCTCACTTGCTCTGCAGCTTTTAGCTCCTCTGCAGGCAGAGGAAGAAAAGGGACTGGAGACAGATGATGCTGTCAGGTCACTCTGCAGCTCAGACATGCAGGGATCAGCCCTGTTCTCTCCACTTTCTGGGCATATCGCAGTTGTTGTCTAGAACTGGAAAAACAAACTATTTGGGGCCTTTGGGCATCACACAACACAGATGACAGGAGCAGTGTGTGCCATACAAGTGAAATCACATTCCACCCTGTAACAGCACCAGTTTAACATATTTTTAAACTGGATTTATGCCTGTGACAGATGCTCCCCTCACCAAAACTCATTTTCTCAAGGAATCCTTAAAATCTGTTTCTCCTTTTGTGTACAGCAGTGTCACCATTCAATGTGACTTCTACCTCCAAAGGGCTCCTGCTCTCTGCAAGCAGCACACAAAGACACTGTTCCCAGAGAATGACCTTTAGCCTGCAGGTACTTTCTTAAGTGGGCTATTTGACCAGCTGTCATTTTGTGGAAATAACTGCTTGGAATCAGCAGAGATCAGCTCTTGATTTCTAATTCCACCGCCAGGCACATGCAGTGATTGCAAAACCTTTCTGGAGGGAAACACAAACACAGGGAGCAGGGCTGAAGGACCGAGTATCTTCTGGAAGTGATTAACCCCTGGTAGGATCAGGCTTCTCAACATGAGCAAACCTTCCTGGACAAATTCCATCTTAGCATTGTCCCAATTGCTTAATGCAGGGAGCTACAAGGCAGACATTGCTACAGGATCCACTGCTTTTTGTTCTTGTTACTGCCATTAAAAAAAAAACAAAAACAACCCAAAAACCCCAAAAGTAGACAAAGAAAGCACAATATAAAAGATAATATAAAAGGAAATCAGCAAAAATTAGCTCTCTCTTGGAAAACAGCCTGAGAAATATTGTTTGCATTTTGCATCTCCATCTAATGGCCATGTAGTGTAGGAGGATACAGTCTCCAAGAAGCTGTAGCAGATTGGAGTCTGTTGTAGCCTTCAGCTGATGGCAGAATAGGGATTTTCAAATAGAGATATGGAAGGGAAGGAGAGATGTCTTCCACCAGCAGGCGACTCTGCCCTTTGTCAGTGGATGTGCTTAAATCCCATCAGCATTTGTGGCAATTACACAAGTGCAAACCACAGGACAGCAGAGACACTCCCACCTAATTCAAACCGACACAGAGCACAAGGAGGGTCACAGCCACCTCTGCCACCTGCGTGTCTGCTCGTGCACTACTGCCCACGGTGCCAGCAGAGCACAACCCAGCACTGTAAGAGCACAATGCCCAGGATTAACACCGTGTCTCACCTCTTTACTAACGCATACGGAATTGGCTTTAAAGCGATTAAATAGAGCCTTTTGGTAAGGTAGAAACCTGGGGTTTTGCAGGAGATTGGGGTCACATAGATCTTGACCCACACAATGGCTGACCCTGAAATATTACAGGGAACAACATCTGCTCACGGCAGGCAGCCTTCCGGCCAAAGGACAGGGATTACCACTGCACAGCCCTGAGTTACCTGCATTACTGACTGTCTCCGGCTAATTAGTAGTTAAGTCATAATAGAAACATCACAGCAAAATCTGCTGCCAGGGAGGTACCAGCTTTTAACATGTGTTCTCCAGGTCAGGGACTGTTTGCCCTTCAGCTCCCTATAAAAATCAGAATGTTTTCAGCGATGCCATAAAACCTTAGATGGATGCAGTGTTAATTATTTCACTTTATAAGGTGGAGCAACTGTGCAGCATTGGTAGCTCAAAGGGACTTTGTGTATGGATGCCTGGGAGCTTCTGGCAAAGCAGAACTGGAGAATGCAGGGTGGAGACACGGGATGAGAAAAGCCAGGCAGCGGGGTGCTGTGCCCTGACATCACCTGCCCAAAAACCTGCTCACTCACAGACCTCAGCAAGGTCACCAAATCTCCCCGTCCTCAAAACACTGCCAATTAAATGGGATGACAATTGTGTCCTCCATAACTGCAGAAATGGCCCTGGGGGAGCTGCCTGTTGCTGCTCCAGTGCCCCTAGCTCAACTGAGCCAGCTCCCAGAGCAAGGAAAATTATTAGAACCTTACCCATTAATAAAAATATTATCACCTCACTCTGCAGAGGAACGGTGAACACTCACTGCGAGCCCCATCATGCTGAGCATTTGCTCTAGAAAGCAGCAAGCCACTAAGGCAGTCACTGCCCCTGAGGAAACTCACACTCTGGCTCCATATGGAGGATGGATGCCTTTTGGAAGGTCTCCCTCCCAGCATTTTAAAAAGGGGTTTCTAAAATGAAAGGCAGAATAATTTTCACTTTGATATGAAGGCCTTGCCACATTTTCTGTGTCTTGACCTATATCCCCAATAATATGCTACACTTCAGCTCTAAAGCATGCAACAACCCCTCCACTGCTCAGGGATTGCTCATCCAAGCTTGGTGTTGCTCCAGACTCTTTGTACTGATGGGATTTACACAACACAAGTTTTCAGGAACACAAGAGGCTTTGGAAATGTGGAGCTTTGCTTAGGGAAACCCTGTTTTGGAGAGTTCTCACAATTCCCTCGCCATTTTCTATCTATTTCTCCTCTGTGTATATCTGAGGCTGTTTAAACAAAACCCTTCCCAGCTCACTAGCTTCTCCTCTGCCCCCATTTTTCCACTTGATGGATAGGGAGATCCTGGCTGAAACAGAGATCATTTCACATCTTGGCATGGGGCTGGCAGCTTTGCTAAACAAACACACCAAACCCTGGGCGCGGGTGAGAAGGCACGGGTGTAGCAGAGCAAACCTGTCCATCCAGGCGGGGCAGAGCCCAGAACTGGGATTCAGGGGGGCTCAGCTCTCTGTGGGCTTGGCAATCCTCACCACCCATTGCCAGCATCCTGTGGGGGCTCCTCAGGACCAGGCACAAACACCCCACAGGCCACTCCCTGCCAGCAACAAGGCAGAAGGCCTCCATCTTGCAGAGGTTCAGATGCAGGACCTGCCCAAATCCAAGCAATGCTTGGCTGGAACAGAGAAAAGCCTGGGGAGCCACAAAGAAAAAAGCAAGGCAGTTTCTCTGGTGAGCAAACCAGGCTCAGTATTCTCTTTCCCGAGAAGTTTTGCACTGAGGGCCTTGGGAGCTGTGGTGGGTGAGTGAAGCAGAGCAGGCTGCAGAAGGACGGAGCCTGCCCAGCGCCAGCTGCGGACCGGAGCCGCACACAGACACGTCTGTGCACATACACCCATCCCCGCAGCCCTGAGTGAAACCCAAACATGTTTGGGGTGAGAGGACTGAGAAATATGACCCTGGGATGTGCTCATGAGAGATGAGCTCAGCCTGACGGGACAAGCATCTTGCCTGGCTTTTCCCTGCAGTTTTTACCAAGGGGTTGGGGAAGAGGAATAAAGAGCTGTGCATAGAGGGGGAGGAATTTCTTTTAACTAGTCACATGCTTGAGGGCAGCCTAACATTCAAACGGGGTTAATTGGGCCTATTTCAAAGCATTTTAAAATATTTTTAGCCTGCAAGGGCAGCTGACAGCAGTCCTTCAAGTGCTGAAGGCTGGAATCTGCCTCTGCGTTAGCAGCTGGCCTTGATTTTCCCCCTCTCTTCACAAAAGGGAGAATTAAAGAGCTTGGAAACATTTGTTCTGAGCGACACAGAAAGGCCAGCCGTCTATAAAGCCCTGCACTTTGTAAACAAGCAAGCAAATGGAGATGAACTGTCAGACTTGTTGGGACCCGGCAGACAAGCCTGGGTCACCGAGCAGTGGTCCCCAAGCTGCTGGTCACCCTCATATTGGGAAGACACTGGAACACAAGGGACTCAATAGCATGGAGGGCGTGCCAGGGTGGTCTCAGGGTGGCAGGAGCAGAGGTGACATACCTGTAGTGTTGGAGAGCGCGAGGGACTCCATGGAGCCCCGGGGAGTCTGCTCGGTGGGCGTCAGGTCCTCTGTGAACTTGAGGGCATTGATGGGGTGACGGGTGCGGCACTGCGACGTCGGCATCCCACCCTCCTCTTCCTCTTCATACTTGGGGACTTTGAGGCTTCCTCTGGTCTCTGGGAAGCTCTGGTTGGACATATCACTGTAGCTCTCCTGTGAGCGGAGCCTCCCTGAGTAGTAGTCCTCTCTGCAGTCCTGGATGAAGCTGCCGCCGTGGCTCTTCACGGCCAGCGAGGAGCTCCTCTTTGGGTTGCTGAAGTGTTTCGCCCATAAATCCGACTGTGAGCCTGGGACCTGGGTGGGGTTATAGGAGGTTCTTATGTTGCACTGGCTGAGAAGCTGCAAGGGGGTTTGAGACTGGCTTTGCTCCATTTTGCCCCCGTAGTGATAGAGCTCGTCCCGGCTCCTCCACAAGTGGTCCCTGTTGAGGCTTGGTGTCTGGCTGGCCAGGCTCAGCAGATCCATCTGCAGGGACAGAGGGTCCACATCAGTAGAGAGACGGTTGGAGGTGACCTGCAGCTGGTTGCAGGGGCTGCGTGCCCCCTCCTCGCCCTTCCCTTTGTTCTTGCCGATCTTGGCGCTGCGGCGGGATTCCTTGGCTCGTGCGCTCTGGAAAGCTGAGTCGGAGGAGTCGGAGCCATTGGGGTCATCACCGATGCTGCAGGCCCTGGAGCAGAAGATCTGCCCCTGCTTGGGCAGGAAGGGCCGTCCCAGCAGTGACTTCTTGCACTGGGCGCAGCAGAAGCAGGTCTCGGTGGCATGCCAGTGCTGGCCGTCATACGTCATCTGGCCCTGGTCAATACCTTGAGGGGGAAGATGCACAGTGTCAGGGTCATCTAACACTGCACTTAACACCTGCATCAAGGTCAGGCTGGATGGGCTTTCGAGCAACCTGATCTAATGGAAAGTGTCCCTGCCGATGGTGGGCGGTTGGAATGAGATGACCTTGAAGGTCCCTGCCAACCCAAACCATCCTATGACTCTATGATTCCCTATGAGTGACATGCACTCAGCCTCGCTCTTGAAAGCCCTTTTTCAGGGTTTCTCTGATGCATGAAGTTAATCCCATTTTTAATTCCTCCCAATTCTAGTTCCAGGCCTTTGCTTGGGAGTTACTCAGTGTTGGGAAAGGCAGCAGAACCATGACTCAAGCTATTTTGTATTAAATGGGGATATTTCCGATCATAAAGCAAAGGAATGCAAGAAGTTCTCCAAAAAGTCCTTGAAGTAAAAGTAATATGCTGCTTATTAAAAAAAAAAAGCCTCCACTAAACCATAATGAGGAATTTGTGCTGCCTTGGTTAAGTATGTAACAGAGCAGATGACATCTCTGTCCCTTGCTGCTACTGTGGTCCCATCCTAACTTTATCTTGGCTTCTGGGGCTGCTTCCCCAAAAGAGAATGGAAAGAGGTGGCCCCAGGGGTCAAGCACCCCTGCCTTGCACCCAGCCACATTTCCTGGGTTGCTTCACCAGGTCCACCTTGGGTTCAGTAAAGGAATTAATGCAGACAGTCTGTCCCCCACCAGCCAAACCCCAGGGAGCAAGAGCTGCACAGTGCTCTCAGTCAGAGCCGTGAGCAAAGCTCCCAAGGCTTCAATTATAATGTTTGCACACTTGTTTAAGCTGCTGTTCCTGGCCAAAGCCCTTGTTGCCCTCATTCCTAGAGAAACTGCCGTGCACAGTGTGGGCTGGCTGACACGGCGCGTGCTGCACCCACATGTGCACAGCATGTGCCTGCACACCCGCTGTGGGGCCAAGTGCTGCCAGGTAACTTATAAATGAACAGTATGTTAATAGTCTGTTTTATTCCAAGCTAAATTAGGTTTAATATAATCGTTTTTTTCCTCCCCTTATAGTGAGAAAAATGCTTTTATACAGATGGGAGTGCTACACTTGAAGGCAAAAGAGAGACAGGATAGTGGGTGGGATTCTATCAGCTCCTTTTCCACTGCCCAAAGCCATCTTGCAGAGGAAGGAGTGCAGCCTCTTTACTCCATCCTCACCTACCCAACACAGGCCTTAGAAGACTTAATCACATGCTTGCTTCTGATTTATGTAGCTCGTAGGCACAGTGCTCAGTTCACTACTATGAGTGACTCGCAGCAAAATGGTTGCAATCCCTCCTTTGCTAGAAATGTGCAAATATGCACAAAACCAGACATTTTACCCTGAAACCTGACTGTCAGCAGGCTCCAGCAGGCCAGCTGGAGTGAAGGACAGCAGATGGGAGAAGCACATGAGAAGGGACCATGCAAGAAGCATTAACAGCTGCTTCTTCACCGTTCTGCAGCTGAGCTTTTGGGAAGGATGTGCTGCAGGTCACAGCAGACGCATCCTCCAAGTGCTTCACTGAAACCCTGAGTTTCCCCTCCCTGTGCCATCTGGTTTCTGCACAAGAGCAAAATGGTTGTTTTCTTTTTTCCCTGCAGCGCGTGAAATATTTGAACACGTGAGCTCACCTCCATGGAAAAAGGAAGGGCTGCCTGTGTGCTCACGGTGCTCAGCCAAGTGGCAAAGGGGCCTGGGGAGAGCAGCAAGGTGCTTCCCAGCCCACCCAGCTTGCGGACAGCTAGCCCCCTGAATGAAGTGCATTTTAAATCACTGTTCTAGAAACATAAATTGACCCTGCTGCATTATTTCTTTCTGTCTGGGAACATCTATCTGCAACTGATTGAAAAAGGCTCAGAAACAATAACGATGCCTAATGAACAAGCATCTTTTCTGACAGTAGCTCATCAAATCATGTGATCCTTTGGCAAGCCTGGATGGGAGAAATCTGAGTTGAAGAGCCAGGCTGTTTACAGGAAAGTGGGATTTAAAGGGAAAAAAACATGCCAGAGAAATTTTATTATGCCAGAGAAAGCTTTCACTAGCTGCCATTGTTCCTGAGGTTGCCCTCTGATAATCCTCCCCTCTCTGACTACAAAAAGAGGGATAAACAGTGGTTTAACCAAATAAATCTCCATGTTACCTCCTTGGTGGGATGGGAGAGAGGCATAAGCACATTTGGTTGCCCCAGCCACGCACAGTACTGCCCGCAGCCCCACAGTGTCGTCAAGCACTTAATGCAACAGCTCTGTCAGCAGCAAGCTCCCCAGCGGCGCTGTGCCCGCTGCCCTCCCGCACGTACCGATGTGCTGGGCGCAGGTGTCGCAGTACTCGGCGTACAGGGACTCGAAGCAGCTGCAGCAGTAGGGCCTCCCATCCTTCATGATGTAGCGCTGCCCCCCCAGAACTGTCTCACACTCGAAACAGCAGAAATGCTTCATGTGCCAGTGCCTCCCTTCGGCCTCAGTGCACTCGTCGGCGAAAATGATCTGGGGGAAGAAACACAAGCGTGGAGCAGAGCTGGTCAGAAAAGGGACCCAGGATGCAGACACCAACCTTTGCGCCTCCTGCCTGTGCATGGTAGCTGTGTCCCTTTGTTCGTGCAACCTCTGAATTTTACAGCTAACTCCCCCAGGCCTGCATGGGAAACTCCCATGGTTTGTGGCAGGGGCACCCATCATTTCTTAGCAAAATCCATTAAAATGCAAATTCCTCAGAAGTGCGTTAGTGCCGACTACAAAGTGTTAAAAGCAGAGCTGCAGTAATGTGCTCGTAAGCTCATCCATCAACTGGAGAGGTCGATCAGAGTAATAAACACACTTATATACAACCTATCGATCTGGTGGACTTCTGAAGAACAGAGCAGCCGCTTACTGCAACACATTTACCCATCTCTGAAACAGGGACCTGACCACAAAGGATGAGCAAAAACACAAGGAGAAGCGGCAGCTCTCCAGAGAGGAGAAAAGATGGAGCTACCTTGGCTCCTCATCTTGCTGCTACCTCAGCCTGGGTGATTATAAAGGTGATTGCAGTCATTATACTAGTGGGGAAACTGAGGCACAGAGCACCGTTAAGGATGACTTGGAGAAGCAGCCAACTAAAATGTCCTCAGCAGATCTCACCCTACCTCAACTCCCAGAGCCAAGCCCAGGGAGCCAGCAGCCCCAGGTCTGTTCCCTGGTTCTCTACCCTGGTGCAGGGTACACCAAAAGTTTTCCCCTTCAGATCCTCTTACCCCTGAATTATTGTTTCTCATAATTAGCAATTGATGTTTTAGGGGAAGAAAAACATGCTGAAGAAGGAGCTGAATGAAAGAATTAAATTAAAATTTGCAGGGATAAAAAGTACATGAAAAAAAATTATCCAGCCTAAGCCACAAAGAAATAGAGCCAGTCAAATGGTTAGGAGTTGTTTTTCACTGGTAACACTACAAATTTAATTGGACACATATATCAATGCTCTTTATATTTGAAGTGCATATAGTCTTGGATATTTACTATTACACGCTTGCAAAGATGGAACATGGTATTTTATAGTACATACAGTTTTCCACACTATGGTTTTCATAACTTTAAAAACCAGAGCAATCTCCTTCACCAGCCTTTTAAACAGAGATTGACACTTGAGAAGTGCTCAGAGGCAACTCTGTATGGTTTTCTATATTAGTTTTGTATTCTATTTGCTCAGCTTCCTCTAGCCTGTTAATCGCCTCCCTCAAAGCCTATTTCAGCTCAGCATGTACTCAGACATGACCGACTTGTAAGAAACACAGCACTCATCCCACCAGGGGCTTCTGATGGGGAAATGGAGGAGAAGGGAGGATCACCACACCCAGCTGGGCTAAAATCATACAGCATGGGGGCTGTGCTTCTACTGGAAACACTCATGGAAACCCCCCCAGCTTCCTGTATGTAGATGAGGTTCTAACTCAGAACAGTCCTAGGCAGACTGCAACTAAGAATACCTGAAACCTCAGGAAAAGCTTGCTCAAACCCTTGGCAAAGCAAAGCCATCAGATTTGGTGTGTATGACTTCATGAAAAAGTCAGGGATGGAGGGGATATGCCACCCAATCCTCTTGTGCCACCCCAGTGGGCAGCAGCGCTTGTGGCAGATGCTGGCTCTTACCTCATCGCATGCAGCGCAGCGGGGCTTGAGGCACTCGGCGTGGTGCCTGCCACAGTAGATCTTGCCATCCTGGTAGAAGTAGATCAGGTCAACCAACAGCTCATTGCAGACGCTGCAGATGAAGCAGGGAGGGTGCCAGCAGACGCCGTGTCCCGCTCTCGAGGCGAAGACAGCCATGTCCCCTCCACTGATCTGGCCGCCACACTGTCAGAAAAGCCAGAGATTAACAGGGGGGTGCGGGTGACCCCACTGCCACCCACCACCAACCGGATGCTCTCATGATCACTCCCCTCCACAATGCCAGGAGCTGAATTGACAGCTCCATGTCAAATGTCCTGAAAGGTGCCCTGACAGACCCCAGCACTCGGACCTGGCAGGGTCATAGGCAGATACTTGTCCCATGAGCCTCATTAAATCATAGAATGGTGTGACTTGGAAGGCACCTGAAGATCATCCAGTTCCAATTCCCCTGCCTTGGGCAGGGGCACTTTCCACTAGACCAGGTTCCTCAAAGCCTCATCCAATCTGGTCTTGAACACTTCCAGGGATGGAGCAGCCACAGCTTCCCTAGGCAACCTGTGCCAGTGCCTCAACACTCTCACAGGGAAGAATTTCTTTCTAATATCTAGTCTAAACATGCCCTCTGTCAGTTTAAAGCCATTCCCTCTATCAATATATGCCCTTCAGCTATATCCCTCTTCAGCTCTCATGTAGTCCCTTTAGGTACTGGAAAGGTTTTAAAGGCACCCCAGAGCCTTCTCTTCTCCACAGTGAACACCTCCAACTCTCTCAGCCTCTCTTAACAGGAGATGTGCTTCACTTAACTTGGGTGATGCAGGTACCAGTTCATCAGCCACCACTCACCTGCTCACAGATGGCTCCTGTCATGGTTACAGGGAATGGCCGAACATTGCCTCTCCCTAAATTTTCCCTCTTCCTCTGGTTGCTGAAGAGTTTCAGCTCCCTCTTCTCCTCCTCATCCAATGAGTTGCAATAGCGAACCTAAAAAACACAAGTGATGCTCAGCGCCTGGGGTGTCCCTGGCTCATTGTGTAGTGAGGTGCAGTTCCACGGGCCCTGCAAACCTCTGCCCTTGGCTTGGGGGAGGCTGGAGAAACAAAGGTGTATGGGCTTCAGTCTCCTGGAGTTTGGTCAGAATTTCAAGAGGTGGAGAGGAGAAAAAAGGGCATGAGAAATATTGCTCTTTGGGTGCTCAATTTGTAGAAGAGTCTTAAAAGTTGGGTTCTCAGAGTCCCATCCAGACCAGCAGCTGGACTGATGTTTTCCTGCTTTCTCCATCAGCCTCCTGTGGCAGAGGTCTTCATAATATTCCACTGTCATTTCTAGAGCACAGACCCTTTTCTCTGCACAACTGACAGTACGGGAAGAGTTCCAGTGACTTGTGAACTGTTCTTCCAGCACAGGATCAAGCCTGCACATTTGCAAAACCTCTGCATTGCAAGGTAATAAGGAAATAAGTAAAATAAAAGGATACAAACAACAAACCATGCAATTTCCCTGAAGCTTATAAAACTCTGAGGTTTTCCTGGCTATTTCCATCCTGCAGGCTTAGCTCTTAGCTGGTTGCATTTCAATGGGGAATACAACTGAAGAGCCAGGGAGGTCAAATGTAGCACCAGTGCCCAATCTGCCCTCCGTTACTTGGGAGAGAAGGGGAGTTGAGTAGGGTTATTCACATGAGCTACCAGCACACCTTGAATTTTCAAAGGCGCAAAACTGAGCATGAAGGAAAACTGGATGCAAAATCTGCCCATTTGCAGAAAATACACAGACTCGTGCATCCAACTTGCAGGAACACAGGCTGCAGTAGCAGCATTTGTGTGTATTTATTCTTATGTTTTTTGGCTGTCAGAGGCTGTGGGTTTCCAGCAGCTGCCAGGGAAGCAGGTAGGCAGGTTGGTGCTCAAGGGTGTACAGGAAGAAGCCCCTTCCCTGTGCCTGGAGCTCCCCCCATGCTGACAGTGCTGTGCCCGTGGCACCCAGCCACGTGCAGGCAAACTTGTTAAAATCTGACTGAGATCAAACAAGTTACCTGCATGTATTTCCCAGAGCGACTTCTTCAGAAAGTAGCATGAAAATAATTCCTTTTGTTTACACAGGGAAATTTTGTGGGTTACTAGAAGCCAGTGTTCTCAGTGGTGAGATCAGGACGTCAAAGACCAGACCCTTTTTGCTGCCTCACATCATTCTTGTGAGACGTAAGAAGGTTTATTTTGCTCTGACTGGTTTTGACTCAACCTGCGGCCTCCCAGGCTCTCCCAGCTCATGAGGCTCAGCTCAGCTGAAGCCCCTCCTCAGCACGCTCACTCCCACTCCCAAGGTGAGTTGGAAGCAGCACATGGGAAAAGGCTTTTGCAACTTTGGATCTGTCTCTAGATAATCTCAACAGCATTCCAAGCCGCTCTTAACGGGGCCTTGGCCTCCAAGAGCTGAGAAAATGCTTTTATTTCAGACAGCTGAAGGAAGATGATTTAAAAAATTTTAACTTTCGAAACAAACAACTCCCACCTCCTACAATCAAAGCAGGGAGCAAATATAGCAACTTAAATAGCAACATGACCGAAGTTCAAGTAAATCGCCCTGAAAAGCAAAAGGAGTTGAGAAAGGAAAGCCACACTTCTCACAAGCAACCCCAGGAGGAGCGTCCACTCCCCACCCGCAGCCCTGCTGATGTCCAAGGACATTTTTTGGATACTGACCTCATTGTCATGTGGTGGCAGCTGGTGAAGAAGCTGCTTTATGCGAGATTTTTCTCCTGGGCTGTTGACATAGGGAACCTTGTCCTCAGGCAGGCAGCTGTAGTACTGGTGCACCTACGGAGCAAGAGAGGGGACTGCAGTGGGGTTGCCTGGCTGAGCCCGTGCCCCTGTGCCCAGCCAGCAGCCACCCCCTGAGGCAGCAAGCACTGGGTCTTCCCAAAGATTTTGAGCAGGGAAACACAACCAGGAGCTGCTTTGGGTTTGTTGTCTT
This sequence comes from Pachycephala philippinensis, assembly GCA_013397055.1. Classification (NCBI taxonomy): domain Eukaryota; kingdom Metazoa; phylum Chordata; class Aves; order Passeriformes; genus Pachycephala; species Pachycephala philippinensis. Next base: position 163,749 of record VWZT01005001.1, read on the forward strand.
TTGTCCTCCAAGGAAGAGGGGTGGCAGCCCCGGCGAGGTGGGCGCGTTACCGTTTGTTCAGTCAGCCTCCATAGCGTGAGCATTGCGCCGGCTGCGGGGATGTGTCGGCACCTGCCTCGGCAGGGAGGTTAAAAAGGCTGCGCCCCGGCAGTCTCCGTGTTGCCGGCTATCTCAGCCTCCACCTCCATCAAACCCCTCCAGGCTTTTTTCTGCAGCAATTTGCGGAAATAAACAGCAGATAAAATCTGTTGGAAGGCTTAGTTTTTCTCTTTCGTCTCAGAGTGTGTAATTAAAATCAGCTATTAAAAAGGCTGAGGAACGGCGTGCCCGGCGCTGGGAGCGCAGTGCAGCCCGGAGAGGAAGCACACCCTGAACCCCAGCGTCTCTCCTCTGACTGCCACACCTGGGATGTGCACTCAAGGGCCGGGCCAGCACCGGGAGGGGACTCGCTGCCTGAGGATCCGCTCTGAAATGGCTACGGTGACGTTGAACAGCTTGGGAAGAACCAGGAGAAGGTAAAGGTAAAGGAAAGCTCAGCTGGGATTGGGATTCTCTGCAGCCCCAGATGCCTCCAGATGCTTGCGCAGAAGCAGAGGGCTGGCTGGCTTCCTTAAATCTGCTCTTGGCTAGAGAGATGCAGTGTGTACAGCTTTCTGCCTTTACCATGGTGGGATTAGCTCCAAGATGCTCCCTCAGCTCTCAGCAATTAATTTTGGAGTGGCTGCACTGCCTGCAGCTTTCACAGGGCTTTTCCCAAACGATACTTCATTTGCAGTGGTTTCTGATCAGTTTTTTCCCTCGCTGTACGCTTTGGACTTTGGCCTAGAAAGCACCACCTGGGCTGGCTCTCTCCAAAGAAGCCCTTTCTGCCTGCACAGCCCCACAGCATCTGCAGATGACAAGCTGCTGTGGGTCACCGGGAGGAATGGGGACACAGGCTGGTCACACAGGGCTGGCTGGCAGGGGAGCTCACCCATGGGCTCGCAGGCTGATGGGGGTGGCTCATATGCAGTTATCTTCTACAGGAAGAAATACTCTTTTATTCTAGAATAACTATCCAAACCTAGCTTTATTCAGAAATAATTGCTCTGCATTCATCTCACTCTCTGCTCTCATTCAGAACTACCTGCAAGCAACAGGTGATTTTCTCAATTTATGGTTCCTCCCCAAACCGATGTCACCATCCACCTTTCCCCATCATCAGGTTTTCCAGAAAGGGAGATTTTAGCAGATTTCCACAAACAACTCCGCAGTGCTGATGACTAGGGAACTGCTCGTGTCGCAAAGCCGAGGAACATGCTGAGCATATGCCACTGCAAAACCCTAAATTTGTTTTGCTAAGGCACAGCAGAAACAGACCCACCAGCTATGGAAACCGTCAAAGAAAGAACGGCTGTGAAGTATTTTGTTATGTTAAAAAGAAAACAAACTATGTACATTAGAATACTTACTTTGCATTTATAGAGCATCCTTCATCCAGGGACATCAAAGCACATTAAAAACACTAAAATTCTTATGACATGCTACACAAGGTAGCAAATATACACATTGCAAAGGACTAACTGCAGTATCACGATGTTAAATGAGCTCCTTGAATTCATGCAGCAAGTCTGTAGCAGAGTTTGCCGTTGAAAATCTCCCAGCAATGCCCCACCTGCCACACCATACCCTTTCCTAGGCTGCCAGGCTTCCACACTGCCACGCTGTGCCTGCCCAACTGGCACACCCTCCTGCTGGCTTCTCCTGCCAAATTCCCCACGTGCGGAGAGGCTGCTCACTGTGCCCTGTGCTCACATTGGTTAGCTTGTGTTTTGATTTCTTGCAGTGAAGTCCGTTTGCCCACCCAGTCCTTGAAGTTGGTGGAGACCATAAATTACTTTTTTTTTGAAGAGCCGCCAAAGTCCTAAAGCAACGAGCCCCAAGATGCTCACCCTGGGCAAAAAGCAAGGATGGGAGCTCTTCCGTCAGCTGCCTGGGTGCTGCCTTCCCAGAGCACAATCCAGCAGGATGTATGTGCCCAGCTCCGCTCCTGCTTCCGTTGGGAAGTTTTCCATTTAGTCTCAGCAGGTCTGCAGGAACTGGTTCCCATCGCACCAGCAACATAGCTTGGCAGGGATGGGCAATTTGGTTTGAGAAGAAAAACAAAATAAATACAACAGGCTCCAACCTGTGTTCTGTTGCCTGAAATAACCTGAAAGGGTTTGTTTTGGATCTGCATCAGTCAAGGGGACCTTCTACAGGAGTGCTCATGGAGAAGATGGAGTAGAGGCAGCTGCCAATCCTTGTCCAGTGCCTGTGGAACATCTCATGGGGAGAAAATCCTTACGCCTGCCAACGGCTTTCTCCAGCCGCCAGCCCCTCCTGGGGAAAAACTTGAACGAGAGGGATGCACAGATCCTTTCACCTGGGACATCACTTCTATCCCAAGAGATTCATCCAGAGGGCAGATGAAGAGCAGAAGGATACCCCTTGCCCAGGCTGACATTAGGCCAGGCCTGTGCACATAACAGTTTCTCAGCCATCACCTATTCCCATGGCATGAACCCAGCTCCTTGAATGAGAGACCCAAGACTGGGAGGCACAGGGTCACAGGCTGCCAGTGTCCCTGCCTCTGTGCCCAGCTGGCTGCTGACAGCATTTCTGACCTGGTGTGGGAGCAGCTGGCAGCTGGGCTGGCACAGGCCCGTGTGATGCTCAAAAATAAAGAACGGAAAGGGGATTCTTAGATGAATCTGGCTTTTCAGGGAAAAAGCCTGAAGGAAGTGCTAACTTGCTGGAAAACTAAAACTGCTCAGTCTGCACTTTGCTTTTGTACAAAAGGTCACTGTTTTATGCTAAAGTAACTCCTCCTCCATCCAGCTCTGGATAGCAGCACACACAAGCCTTGTAGCTGGTGAGCCTCGCAGGGCCAGGGCCAGACACACCACGTGCCGGCTGATGGCTCCTCACTGCCCTTACAGGCTCTGCAATATAAGCTGCACCCAGATAAGGATAACAGTGCGGGCAATGACCCTGGGGAGATAACATTTCCCCTTTAAACCATGCAGTATCTGTAACTGTTTTATTATTAACCACTTTGGCTGTACAACACAGCAGCTCTGCATCCTCCTATTTCCCCTCGCAACCGATCTGCTCTGTCCGTGATTATCCCAATAAGCATCACTAACACACAGGAGCCCCTTGTGGGGCTGGACTAGATTTCATCCTCAGTTTCCACACTTGCCCCACTTCACTCTGACTTCTGCTCACATCTGGATGAGAGAAATCCTGAAGGAGTCTGGAAAACATCAGGCTGAGTTAAAATAAGCCTTCAGACAACATCACAAGGTCGCAGATGCCATGGGGATGGTCTGGCCAGTGCACTGGACATGGCACCCAGCTGTGGGTGCTGGGTGCCATGGGATACTGGCCGGCTGGGCAAGCCCCATCCTGCCCCAGGGATGTCCCACTTGGACGGGCTCTGTGCTGCCAGAACCTGGCACAGAAGATTCCCAAGGTGTTATTCTCACCTTCAAAAGGAAAATGTGCAAACACCAGGTTTTGCTAACAAAAACTGATACACATTCTGGAAATTAACAGCTACTTGATGCTAAAAGGGAGGAGGGGGAGGTAGAAATTAAAAAAGAAATAAACCAGGAGAAAGGAAAGAACATAATGTAAAAACAGGGTAGGAAAAAGCCTTTAAACTGAAGCCAACTTTATTCAAAGGCACTGAGGAAAGTAATTACATTAGTTTACAAACGCCTTTGTGTTCTGTGGTCTTCTTAGGTTTGGGGTATGTTTCCAGTTTAACTTTGACAGTTTACAAACCTACCCTGGCCCTGCTAAACAAAGGCAGGACTGTGGCTTGTCCTGGCGGTCCCAGGGTGACCAATGACAAAACCCACATGAGCATATCTGTGAGCAAAGCCTTACACCTCCTAGAAGGAAAAGTTTGCAAACATCCTGTAAATTCAAGCTATTGATGACGGATCTCTTTGATCAATGAATTAAAGGAGTTGGAGGGGAAGTATCATGTTTCTTATGCCACAAATTGCTGTTGGGAAGTAGCATTTGGTTGTACTTGCCCTGAGCACAACACCCCTTCCTAAAGCACCCACCAAACCGGGCTGTTTGGGATGACTGTACAGCTGGGATGGACTACAAAGGAGCACAGAGTGTCCTGACACGGGTGCTGACTTGCTCAGCCCTCACAGCTCCAGCACAGCCAGCTGGGCAATCCTGCCTGGCTCTCATGAAACCAAACAAACTGCAAAACCAACTGCAAGGCTTCTGCAAAGAGCCCTGTGAAGGCAGGATGTGCAGTAGGGTGCCTGAACACAGATGTCCCCAAAAAGGGGACCTTGGTGAGTCAGTCACCACTCAGGCACAGTGCAGTAAATCATCACACAAAGTGGAGTCTGTTCAAAATACAGGCACACCAGCATTCCCCAATGTCTGCCCCACGCCCAGGACAGCACCACTTCCCCTGGGAACATGACAGGGTACCACAGCCCTAGGAGCTCATTCCATGACACCCAGGGATGTCCCATGGCAGCACAGGGAGCTTGTGGCACATTGATGCATGTGTGCTCAGTTGTGGCCCCTTCTCCTGGCTCACTGCTGCGTGCAAACTTTCACGGGATTTGGCTGCTGAGGGAAGAAGGCAGCCAGTGGCTCTGACAAGCCTGTGCTGGCCCGGGCAAGGAGGACTGCTCCTTTGGCTTGCCTGCTCCTCCCCAGTGCCAGCTTCTGAACAGCACACGTCAGGCTTTAATGATCCTTTACACTGAGCACTTAAAATTGACAGAGAAACAAACCTGATGCTTTTGTATGTCTCTCTTTCCTGCTGGCCTCCCTTGGAAAAGCAAGGGGGAAAAATCCCAAGCAAACCACATGCAAATAACTTTCCCAATATGTCTGTGAAACATTGGAAGTGCTCGTACACGTCGACTCACACACAAGCTCCACAGATGACAACACGTGTGAGCCTGGAAAACGGGTTCAGTGTGCTTTGGCCTGAGTCTGGCATGCCTTCCTTTTCCAGGCCATTAGGATACAAAGCACTGATTTATTTTTTGAAGCAAAACAATCCTTACAGCAAGGCCAGATGCTCTGAAATGAAGAGTGGGAACTGCTGGCTGGGTCTGCCAAGCATGGAGATGCAGCCAGGCACGCACCCTGGAGGGATCCAGAGTGCCCCCTGAGAGCCCAAAGCCCCAGCTGGGAGCAGACCTGCATCACCTCTAGATCTGTGAGCGCCCATGTGCCGATACACAGCAGTGGCGGGCAGATGCAATCCTTGGCGCCAGGCAGTCCGGCATCCCGCAACGCTGGTTTTGCTCTTGGAAACCCACTCCTAAGTCAGAGGGACAAAGGCAGGGAACAAAGGAAAAATCATTTTTCTAAGTGCTATTTGTTCTGGCATGCTCTGTGGCTTTCTGCACGCTGCTCTCCCATGGCTAACAGCAGCTGAGCCGTCTGAGCGCTGCTGCTCCCCAGTCGAGAACAACATCCATTCCTGCCAAGCCTTTGGAGCAGCTCTCAGTCTGTAAGAGATCCCGCGGAAGCACTGCTTCCTGCTGGCACCAAAGAGGAACATTTGAATGAAGGCCCTACGTCCACACGTTTTAGACTTGTGAAAGCGTATGACATGATTTTTCTTTTTTTAAGCAGAAATTGAATTTGGATTAAAAAGAGGCAGATCAGTGCTTTCAACAGCATCGAGAGCGGTCTACGCTACGAGGTCCATGCAGGGCTCAGGGTCCCCTGGAGCACCAGGAATGATAATGATCATCTGCTGCATTGATCATCACTGATCATTCCCCTAGGTGCACTTAACATGCTCTTGGATTTCTAAGGCATGGGATAGCACACTAGCATAACACTGAAACACAGAAAAGCTGTAATTGCACACTGGAATAAAGCTCCAGAAGAAGTTTCTATTGGGTAGTCCAGGGTTTTTCAGTTTCCTTCTCCATTCCCTGCTCCTCCCCTGCCTCTCACCTCTGCTGACCACCACACATCTGCTTCAAACGCAAGAATCGAGCAAACCATGTAACCATATCAGGTGAGTGGTTTGGTTTCCCTGGCCCACCAAAAGTAGCTGATTCCCTCCCTGATAATAAGATTGTCCAAGGATTAAGTAATTTTAACAGCTTCCATTGTCGTCCACAATCAGGACGACACCCCAGGATACAGAAATGGAGCTAAAGTCCAGACACATGGTTTTGCCATGGGCTTTTTTGCAGCATGGGATGTGCTCACACTCCTCCATCCACTCTGTTCCAGGGCAGGGGGAACAGCTCCAGGACCTCCTACCTCACCCCAGCTGCCCCCAAATCACACACAGAAAAAACATTCTGCGCGCAGGACTGCTGCTCCATCCAGCAGCTGGGAAGCATTCGGCACAGTCCGATGCCTGGAGGCTGGATTTAGACAGCTCCAGCCTTGAAATAAGAGCCATTAACTGCCAGGCTATTTAGATACTGAGACAGTTCACTGGGAAGGTGATGGACTTACCGCTACCTCAAAGTGAAACTGGAGAGCTTTTCAAAATGTGCTGAAATGCAGCTTTTGGGTAAAATACTCCAGCGTGTACATGTGTAATGGGGCAAAATGAGAGGCAGCTGCAGCTCCTGGGAGCAGGGTACACGAGTAACAGCTTCTCCTCAGCTTTCCATCCACCCTGCTCTGCTCTCAGGATCAGGATCTACCAGGAAGGTAGAGCTCTTCATGGGTGTTTTGTCCTTCCTCTACCAAGTCATAAATTAGCTTGTCTGCTCCCCATTACCATGCAAGTTTGGGGCACAGGGTCACTTTGGTCTGTTTTACTCCTTGCTGCATGCAAGACTTCAGTCTCTTGAGGAGTAAAACAATAAAACAGAACTCAGAGGGCTCAAGAAAGAACAAGATGGTACAATGACTGTGACACACAGGCACAAGGGAGACACATCCCCCAGAGATGCCTGGCCCAGATAATGTACTTTCTACCTAACCAGAATGGTGAAAATCTTTATGTAAGGTGTAAATGCATGTTCAGTGTAGGTTCATCTCCATTCTCCTTTCCTCACTTTGTGACCTGAACAGCAACTGATGAAACGTAGAGGTTTTATAACTCAAGCCCTTGCAACAGGTCTTGCAAAAGATCCAGAAGAGGGATTAACATGTATGTTAGACCCTGAATAAATTCCCTGTGACAGCTACAAGTTTCACACCACTGCAAAGCTCTTGAGGTCCAAGCTCTAATGGCTGCCTTATAGAAAAATGGTTCCCTGAACCTTCATGCTGCTAATTTTAGCTCAGATGAGATTTCCATAACTTTTTAAGGGACTCAACCAGAGCAACTGTGTTGACAACAAGAGGGAATTAAGTTCTTATGGCACATGGAAGGTTCTCGGATGCTGGCATGCCAGAGCCATACAAAAAGCCACACTGCAGCTGAAGTAGAGCTCCATCTTTTGTTTAATTGGAAATTTCTGCCCATAACCAGCTGCTCCTATTACTGAGACATAATAAAGATAGAAATCCTAAAAAATCCCTTGTATTCAGAAATTCAAGCTGCCATGTTATAACCCCTTTGGATTTCTCCAAACCACAGGCCCAAGGAATTCAAGGCTGCACATTCACATGTATTTACACATGCCTTGCCTAAAAATGTGAAAAACACATCACAAAAGGACTTATTTTCAAGCATCTGCCCTCAAACTTATGTCAGCGCAAGGAGGATCAGCTGTCAGACTGCCAGCCCCAGCAGACAAACTGGCTCCCAAAGATGTCTTCCTCTGACTCTGCAGCCAGGCTTAGTCTGGGATTTTGCTTTGCTGAGGACACACTTCCATAGGTGTTTGCCATTTCAGGACTTTGACACCTATTTCTTTACCCAACCATTGAACTGCAGGCAGAAAAAAGGAGCATTTCTCAAAGCCCATGTCCCCTGCTTCTATAAGCCACCTCTGCCATTCCCATCTGCATCCCTATCTTCCAGAAGAGAAGTTCCTCTTCTGCGGTAAGACAACTTCTCATTGAGGTCCAATCCAAGTGCGATTAGACCTCACAGAAGCCTCCTGGCCATCCTGTGTAGCTGATTCCAACTACAAGAAACCCTATTTCCTTACCACATTGTAATTTATGGAGCTCAGTCCTAGGTTTTTACCCATTGCTTTCCCAGCTGGCAGGTTGTTGCTGAGCCTTACATCTCTGATGGTTTCAAACCTCTTCCAGTTTCCTGCCTCAATGCATTTTGAGACAGTTTATGTCTACGTTCTTGGGCTAAAGTTGGAGCTTGGATAATTGCTCTTCCCCCTCTAATGAACAGGGAGGGATCATAACCTCTCAATTTGCTAGGCTGGACAAACTAAGCTCATGTAGGCCGCTCAATGAAATAACATTTCCAGTGTCCTTCCAGTTTACACCGCTCTTTCTTGAGTAGACATGTCATACATTTTAGTTGGTTTACCAGGAAAGTTTTTATCATACCTTAATGCTATCAATTCTTAAATTACTATCCTAATCCCTGTGTTATAAATCTATTTAGAAATATATCGCATTTATGGCTTTTGAGTAAAGCCCTTTGTAGTCTTATACACTGATGAGCCCTAATATAAGGGATAACATGAGCTCCACTCATTACAATGTTTGGATCAGTATCTGTGAACACCGGAACAATGCTTTTTTTGTCTTCAGTAGTGGGCATTGAGTAACCAACATGATATTCACTAGTGACACAGACCAGCTGATGCCTGAGTCAGTGTCCAGGAATACAGTGGGACCTTATAGGTTTGAATTGATTCCCATCTAGATGACAATAATTTAAGCTTTGGATTAAAGGGACTCTCCAAATACTGAAATGACCTGTGGACACTGCCAAAAAACAATGTCATATTTGCAGACCAACTCCTCTCCACTGAAATCCTCTAAATTGCTGTGTTGAGTGAGACGTGAGCACTGTCTCCCAAGAATAGCGAGGTAGGAAGGCTGCCGTCCAAGTAAAATAAGAAAATTGCATTAGTCTTTCAGGGGAACACTTACATCCCCAGTTCATATACTGCATAGAGATTTTAATAAAGTAGAATATTGCAGAAAAAGTTGTTTCATTTCATCTGTTTCATATCCAAAAAAAACCCAACAGCAAAACAGCAGGCGGCAGAGAAAAATTCTCTGCCTGTTAATCTGTATTTTCAGCCCAGCCTGACAGCAGTACCCTCAGCCAGAGGAGAGCCCACCAGCTGCTCCATGGCAGGCACCAGCCTTGCAAAGGCTCCACATCACATACATACACCTGACTCATTGACCAAAAAGCCACACATCTGTCTGCAGATTTACCCGGCCGCAGTGAATTGCTGCAGAGGCATCTCCTACCCCCACGGGAAGTAAATGGCCCCTCTGGCACTGTGGGGCATCCCCAGCCACAGGACAACCATTCTATGATTCCATGAAATTCAGGGTGCTGCTCTTCACCCACGGACAAAGCCCAGCCCTGCAGTGTGGCTCTTGCACAGCCCAGGGAAGTCACACCTCGCTTTTGTCATCTTAGTGGCTCATCTAACATGAAAAGTCATGAAAGGGCTGGCAGATGAGCGCTGCTGGACAGATTTCAGTGCCTGTCTCTGGCTCTGCTTATGGCTGCTCTTCGACTCCATGGTGATTAGAGACAGGTCTGAAGTGGCAAATTTGCTGAAAGGCCCAGTGATGCAGACTGGGGAGTGTAACGAGAAAACGAGCATTTGGATCAAGGAGCACCATGACCTCTGCAAGAAATAGATGCTGGAAGAACCTAAAAATACATTAACCTGGGTAATGCATGAGATGTCAGTAGCTACTGATAGAGCTAATGGACTTCTGTTTCCTCCTGAGCATCCCAAACTCCCTGAAGCCACACTTAAAGAGCACCTAAGGGATCAAAGATGCACACGGGTCTCCTGGAATATGTCACCACCATGCTGAGGGTGGGTTTCAATCACTGCCCATGCCATGATGTACTCATTAGAGACCATGTCTACCTGGTCAGGTGGCACCCGTCACTGAATACCTGTATTTCCACCCACAGCTACAGGAACATGGGCCAGCTTGGGCTCCAGAAGCTGCCAACATGCCCGGACAGAAAACAGCAATGACAGCAGGTGGTACCAGCCTGGGGATGGTCCTCCAATGGGACCCCTTAAACCCAACTGGTTCATGTTGCCACAGCATGAAGGACCAGCAGAGCTACTTCAGAACCATCTGCATTTCTCCACACACCACGTCTTGTACCTCCTGCGAGGCAAAAAGAGAGCCTCTGACATAAGGAAGGTGACAGAAAACAAGGCTGCTGCCTGATTTGCACGGTTGGATGGCACCAAATGAAACACACAGTGCTCTGGAGTTTCAAGTGAGCACTGAACAAGGCTTATAAAGACAAGGAAAAAAAAAAGAAACAAGCCACCAAACAACTGGATTTTCTCTAATCAGACAGATAATATTTACAGCCTACGGGTCGTGCCAAAATATTTCAGGAAATTTCTAAGACAGGAATAAAAGCACAGGAAAACACAGTACTTAAGGACAGCAACTACAGCAGCAAGAATGAAAGCTTTCCACCCTCTCCTAGCTGCCTTACACAGTTTAATATTATTGCCATATCATATCATACTGCAATTATCAAGGCTAAGCTCATTTTGCAATCTCCACTGCAAATTAAGTTCTGAGTTGAACATATAAAAAACCAGCATAAAAATCAAAGGAATAATGTAAACTGGAAAGAGCAGAATCAACGCACGCTCCACACAGACAGCACACTGAGGTCTAATCCATCCCACTCAATCCTATACCAAGAGACTTGAGCTTTATTTAAGCTATTCCTCCAAGTAAGGCATAAACATCATGCTTGAAAAACCCAAACCACAAAGCTTTTGGCCCATTTTTCAGAGTAATCTACCAGCTCTGACTGTCTGCCCTGGACTTACCACAGGGATGAGCAGTCCAAGAGGGCAGAACACAAGCACTGAGTCCCTGGGAAACACTGGAGCCCCATCGCTTTTTTCCCAGTGAAACATTAGATACATCTGTATCTTTTCCCTTGCACAGCCACAAGAACTCCCATCCTGGAGGTATTTTGTTTCCCCCCTCTCAATTACCAATTACATCCACAGATGCAGAAAACCACAGGTCCTGCAAGGATCATGTGTCTATTTTGTTCCATTTGTGCATTCAGACCACACTTGTCCCTGCAAATCTCTCTAGTGCACCCAGAAACAACCACATGCAACAAGTGCTTGCACCCCTAGAAGAAAAATCAGAGAAACTATTTTCAAAGAACATGCAAACCCAATTATTTTCTGGTAAGTGGGTGGTGTCATCATTACCTGCTCAGGCTTCAGGCCAGGGGGGACCCAGGCATACTCCTCCAAAGCACAGCCTGAGTCGTCGTCAGAAGTTGAATTCCTCTGGAAGTCAAACATGAGCTTGGTGACTGTCTTCTCCATCTCCAGAGGCATAACTGTTACAATGTGCTCTTCCTGGGAGCACTTACAATGAAGGCAAATCTTCCTGTAAGATGAGGAGAGAGAAAAAGAGATGCCCCAGTGAGCAGTGCTTTAAATAAGAAAGTGATTCCTGCCAGCTGGTGGCCTGCAGAGGCTAAACTCAACCCTTTCTTATGCTCAGGCATTTTCTAACACGGGATTTGTCTCTCTTATGAGGAGGAAACAAAAGTCCGTATTTGCTGTAACAACACTTGGCAATCCATCTGAGTCAGACTGCCCAATGTTTGGGGATATGCAATTGCTTGTCCCTTTACTGCACCACAAAGAGTATTTCCAGGGGCCAGCACAGGCACAGGCCATACACCTGCCTGGTGGGGGTTGTTGACATGCCAGCCAGAATTGCAGAGTCATTTCCGAATTTAGGACAACTGAGCACTTCGCTAAAATGGAAAATGGACTGGCTGGGAAGCTGTGAATGACAAGTTTCTTTAGCCTGCTGATAGCACAAATTTGCTTATTAAAGTAGCATAAAAATTGATTACAGTCTGAATATATAAAACTAAATTAAATTAAGGGAGGCTACAAAACCCACAGTCACACCACAATGGAATCTTAACCACCTGGCTCAGTGGCACACACCGCAGCTCAGTGGCACGGGGAGGAAAGCACAAGAACTGAAAGAACACCCCACAGGTTGCAATTCAACAGTCATTAGCTTAATTTACTGCAAATATCAGTTGTTCTTAAGACTTCTTTAAAGGGGCTGTTCCTGCAGCTTGTGGTCTGTGATACATTTTCTTCACAGGCTTGAACCTGAGCTTTTATCTGCAGGGCTGCAAGGACAGTATAGACTCATACAATGGTTTGGATTGAAAGGAACCTTAAACATCCAGGATGTTCCAACATCCCCTGCCATGGGCAGAGACACCTTCCACTAGACCAGGTTGCTCAGAGCTCCATCCAGCCTGGCCTTAAACACTTCAAGGGATGGGACATCTGCAAGTTCTCCAGGCAATCTGTGCCAGGGCCTCACCCCTCTCACAGAACAGAATGCCTTCCTAATACCCAATCTAAACCTACTCTGTTTCAGTTTAAATCCATTCCCCCTTGTCCTATCACTATACGACCTTGTAAAAAGTCCCTCTCCAGCAATCCTGTAGACTCCTTCAGGTACTGAAAGGCTGATAAGGTCACCACAGAGCCTCCTCTTCTCCAGGCTGAACAATTCCAATTGTCTCAGCCTTTCCTCACAGGACAGGTGTTGCATCCCTCTAATCATCTCACCCCTTCACCATGGTAACAGTGAAGGACAAACCTGGCTGAAAACATACCCCGACAAAGAAAAAGAGGTTAAAGGGAATGCTGATAAATTGGCTTCTATTTCTGAAAACTCAATGCTCTTCCACAGGCTGGGTCAATGGTATCTATTTTAAAGCAACCACACAGGATTCTGAATTAATTTGCACTAATGAAGCACCACTGACTTCTGAGGAATGAGATAAGGTTTCACTTGGGTAGCAGAAGGGAGACATCTCAGAAATAATAAGGTACCACACAAAAAGCAAGGAAAAATTTACAGTTGCCATTGCAGGTTTCTTTGCTCTGCAGTAAAGCAAAGAAATTCAGAGGGAAGCAATAGTTAAACCCGGGGGCTGGAATTTTTAAACACCTTTTCTTCTCTTACCCTGCTGTGTACAAGCCAGCTAAGCATAGCAGTACTCGGATCCAGCTTCAAGTCTAAATTTCCGTTTGGCCATTACAGCACAAAAAATGCACTCTAGCAAAAGTCAAGCCAGGGAGATTTGCCAGATTTTCCCATTTCCTGCCTTTCATCAGATCTAAACCACACAGCCCCCCACACACCCCAGCGTCTGGTTTGCGTCCAGTTGGGGAATCTCGGCATCACCTCTGGCTGTTTCCTTAAAAAATAATCAAGGTACCATTTCATGTGAATACTTTAATTAATCAGCTACCGTGGAAGGGTGTGGAAGGGGTACTCTGCCTCAGCAAAGTTGCTGGTATCGTTGCTGTTTCCATCTCATTTCACAGTATGATTAAATGCAGCTCAATAGGCAACAAGAGGTTAAAAATAACTCATAGAGCCCCAATTTGGCACTAGAGATAGTTATTCTAAAGGAGTTCAGGACTTAGCCAAATTTTGACTTTTGGGATATCGATCATGAGCTTCAAAGGGGGACAAACCCAACAGTCCACTGGGAGCATGAACATTACAATGGGGAAATAGCCAGCTCACAGGCTTCTTCCTCCTTCCCACTCAAGACACATCCCCTTCAGGAGACGGCAGGAGAGCGCCAAGAGGTCTTGGCTTTTAATAAATTAAATAAATCAGGACTTGTAATAACAGTGTCAAAGAGTGAATAGGTGAGATGTATGATCATTTAGACCTCAGAGATCACTCCCACCATCCCCCCCTCCCCCCGCCAGCTCACACCACATACACCCAGGAGCTTGAGGACTCAGTCAGGAAGCTGGTTTACCCCACCCTCCCTCCTGCCCCATCCCAGGCAAGTGAGCACTGTCAGTGAGTGGCTTCCCTGGTCAGAAAAGCAAAGGATGAAAACAACACAGGTAGCCTATCTACTCAGTAGTGACGTCCTCAAGCCAGGACAACTTTATAACATTAAAACTTGACCATATCCAGGCATGGGGTTTCTGCCACCTCCCTTGGCAAACTGTACAAAATTCAAGATCTTGCATCTGAGATATTCAGCTTTTCCCCCCTCATTAAAAGCAGATGATTAACAGCTTTAATTACAATTTTCTTTACATTAGGATATGTTGTTTCATGGGAACAATACCCAGTGTCCTAGGAGTGTCTTTTGACTTCTATGATCAGGTTTCCATGACTTCTTCACATAGGTCTCACTTACTCAACTTTATTTTATCATCTTCCAGCTCACTATAATTAAAAATAATTCCCCAGAGTAAAAATTTAATATCAAAATGTACATTTCAAATGTGAGATGAAATTGAAAAAACCTGTTTTCCCCTGCCGCACTCAGAGCAGAGCAGCACGAAGAGAGACAATGACTGTGTCAGCGCTCACCTGTGCCTGCAGTGACCACAGTGACAATGTGGGTGCCCCTGCCACAGTGGAGAGCTGGCGGGTGTTGGAGAGGAGCACGGCCATGGCTGGCAGCCTGCCTGGCTGCTCCTGCCAGCAGCTGCTCGTTAGTCACTATTGCGGGAAGCGTGGCACAGCCTGGAGATGCTCAGCACATCGGTGTGTCACACACTTTACCATGGACAAGGAGCTATACAGCCCAGGTGGGGTGGCACCTCCTCCAATGGGAAACCCATTAGCTGGGCTCTGGCCAAGCCTCACCACCACCAAAGCCTCAGCAACAACAACCTCTGCTGTCTGTGCAGCCTCGCACAACTTGAGAACAGTGCAGGCAGCTGTTTCTTTTTAAGCAAGAATAAATTAACACCGATCACTGTCTGGAAATTCTGTCTTCATTCATGAGCCTTTCCATTTTGCTCTCATCCCAGGTCTGCAAGCTTGTCTCAGAGAAGAACCTGTCCTGGTGACTCAGAGATATCACCAGCACTGGGGAGGAAACAATGAAGCAAGGATGGCTGACAGCATGACTGGCTTTGAGCACAGAGGGTGAATAAAGGAGCTTTTAAGCAGCTGTAGCTTGTGGACAGGGAGGAACGGCAAGCGGGAGCCAGCCGGCAGCCAGGCTGCTGCAGGAGGCACGGGCTGGGGAGCATCAGCAGGGCTGCTCGGCACGGAGCCGTGCATAGAGCTGCCCTGTAGCAAGGGCCAGGACAGCGGGAAGCAAATGGGGAGAAAAAGAACATTTCCTGGTGTCAGATTTAGCTGGAAAGGAGCTTGCCTTGAATTGACTTCACATGGTACAAAGCAGCAACGTCTCAAAAACAGACTGAAAAATTTCTTCTCCTCAAGGCCAGCAAAGTTACAAGATGGATGTGTTTTATTTTGCATTGGCTGCTTTTACATGGTGCTCCTGGCACAGTGGGCAAGTCCTCTCCTCAGAGGAGACTTTAAGCCCATTCCCAGTCACATCCCTACCCACACACGGGTGCAGGAGGAAGGTACCCCATGTCAGCCCTTTTTTCTCTACAGATGAAAATAGGCACACAAGGGGAATCTGAAGCAAACAGGACCCAACACACTAAGCAGAGAACCTGGCTTCCAAGTCCCTCTTGCTTGGGATGCAGAAGTACACTCCCAGCTTCAGTCCGCCTACAAAGATCTTGACACAAAACCAATTGACATGCGAGGTCTCTGGGATGAGGAAGTCCCTTGTTGTACATTCCTGTTAGCAAAGTACAGCCTCTACCATCTCTGGAGCCTCCCATATCCCTTTCATCTTAGTGATGGCACCAACAATAAGCTAAACCACACTGAAAACACTAGTGCTGTGCAAGAGACTCTGGACAGAGCTGCAAGCATGACCCCAGCTTTCTAAAGAGACATGAGGTCTCCCTGCTGTGAAAAACCAGTGGACTCCAAATGGGCAAAGCAGAGCTAAAAAGTCAGGGAAGAGAGATGGAGAGCAGCATGTCACCAAGGCAAAGGGGGTCCTTGCCAATGGTGTGTAGCTTCAGCAAAGGAGCCAGGTAAGCTGGCCTCTCCCAGGGAACAGTGCGCATGTGTCAGGCTTTGGGGTGCCACAGGCAGGATGGGACTCCCTAGGATGTTGACAGCAGCACACCCTTGCCTGCAGGAAAAGCTCCTGGCCACAGGGCTCTTCTCTTCCCGTTTAGTGGGTGGGCATGCAGAACATAACACAGCAAACAGCACCAAGGCAAAGTGTGCCCAGGCTGGGATCTGCAGATATTCTGAGGAAGGGCAGAGCCCAACGCCTCCCGGCAACAGCAGGAATGAAGGCAGAGTTTAAAATTGTGGCAGAAATGTTAAATTCCTCTCAGACAAAGAAGGAACTCGGTAAACAGTCCTTATCACCCACCAGCGGGTGCTTATCTCTGCTTCTCACTTGTTTCTTCTGGGATGAAAATAAATGGGCTGTATCAGGGAGCAGCTCTGTCTCCAGACAAAGCGAGAAGCAGGAATGCCATGGCCGTGCGGGGCCATGTGATGCCTCTGCTGTGCTCCCTAATACAGGATTTGCATGCATTTGTGCAGACATTAACATACAAGATTTGGAATCCCTCAAAAAGCAATTGGCTGCTCCGCTCGGATGGGGTGTGTAAATGCAGATGGACAATTCCCTTCTCACTTGGCTTAAGACATACACGGCAGCCTGATCTCTTTCCAGCATCGTGCCATCATTCTGACTGCAATAAGGCTTTTGAGTCAGCCATCAGTCAGTAAATCACAAAATCCCACGACTTCTTGAAAAAGGGAAAGGCTCAGGATTTGGGGCAGCTCATATGACCCCTGAGTCTCTTAACAAGGGTGTCTTAATATCCCTGCTTGTTATCTCCTCCCCTCATTTGAGAGCTAATGAGGCATCTTCCCATCCCAAGTGAGCTCCAGCTATACAGACCCATTTCTCCAGACCCCACAGGCAGGGCAAACATTTACCTAAATGGAAAAAATACCACAGTCCTTCACTGCCATAGGGAGAGTCCAGCAGCTCTTCTCCAGCACAGGGAAACTGATGCATGGAGCAACCAACAGGCAGCACCCAGCTGTGGCTTCCCCACAGACTTCCTAAACATCAGACAAGCCCCAAGATTTTGTGCTCAAAACAGACAGTTCAGGCTGAAGTTCTGCCTCTTTCTCTAACTTCTCTAACACTGCTGGGACAAACGGTCCCAGCAGCCCCCATCCAGCCACTGCCCATGGCCTCAGGTCCCAAGCATCTCAGTGACAAAAGGGCATCTCTCCAGACAAAACATTTCTTCAACTTACCAGCTCTTCCAGTCACTGCAGCTGAAAAAAACCCCAGCCTATCAGTGTGAATGAACTGCAAAGACTCTGTGTTACGTGGGTTGAAAAGGAAGCTTAGCAAAAGCTTTTACCTGCCCACTATGGTGCAGGAGGAGGAGGAGGTGAATTAGACACGGGTACCTACAATAGCAGGAATTAAAAGTCTGAGGACAAGGTGCCCTTGGTGGCCTGCAAGGACAGTCAAGGGATGCCAACCCTCACTTGACACAACACGTTGTGGGAACAGCTGGCTTGAAATATCAACATCAGGTGGTAGCAACAGAGCTGGCAGAACAGTAATGCCAGGAAACCAAGGAAGAGAGAAATAATCCAGCAACCAAACTGGTTGCATCCTACACATACAAGTCCCCCAGATCCCAAAGGCCATAGGAAGAACACGTTTAGCCACCCAGCTCCATAAAGGTCCGCAGTAGGTGGGGAAACACTGAGAGGACGGAGGAGCTGCAAATCAGACTCTTCCCCATCTTCCCCATCCATCTTCAAGGCAAGTCAACTTCACAGTGTTGTTTTATTTGTAGTTCCCCCTTGACCCCTGCAGTGCCCACAGCAGTAGCTGTGAAGGTATCCAGGATGGCATTGAAGCTTTTATGACAAAGCCCATTTCCACTCCTGGAAAAACACTCCTCTCTAGCTGATTTGTCCATGCTTGGCCTCAGGCTGGAGACTAATTTTATTTTTAAAACTCATCCTTTACCAATGCAAAAGCTACTCTTGCTTAATTAAGAAAAGGAGTAATAAAAAAAGAACTATCCCCAGTACTGCCAGCTGCAGCCAAATATGAGCAAAAGCAGCCTTTGAGGATTTTCCATTTGCTCTGTTTCCATCATGAATCAGGACCATCCCATTCAGAAGCAGGTAGAACATCTGCCCGTGGGTTCCCACTTGCCCTGTCCCCATACCACTGCTTCCCTGAGGCACGGCCTCAGGCAGCCTCCAGGCTGCTCCCAATCCTGCTGTCTGTGGTCTGAGGCTCCACACGGCAAACAACCATCAACACACCAGAAGCAGACCAAGAAATTAGGACAAAACACAACACAATGCACAAACCCCTCAAATTCCTTATCAGATCTGTCTGTTGCCCTCTTAGGCAAACAAGGAATCACAGAACCACAGACCAAAGCTGTGGCCAGACCTTGCAGCAACATCCCAGGATGAGAATGAAAGCATGACCAACCTTTCAACCTGTGGCTAAACCACAGTGGGGGATCTGGGGTGCATCACAGGCCATTTTGGGGAGTCCAGGTGCACCCCAGTGCTCTGCAATGAACACAGGTCCCTGCTTGGGCTCCAGTTTCTCCTCATGAGCTGGGTAAGAGCTGCAGGGTGTTGAAACACCCTCTTGACCTGAACCACACTGCCAGGCTGCTCCCATGAGCCACAACCCCTGACAAGAACTGTGAAAATTCTGATGCATAAAGATGAGTTGGCTAAATTAAAGGATATTAATAACTCAGCAGCTCTCAGAAGAACTCTCAACTTGGATCTCTCAGGATATTTTCCAGAAGATTAAATAAATTTTTTTTCATAGTAGAGGTTAGATGTAAGTGGGCAAAGTGCTACACCTATGTGAGCTGCAGATCAAGCAAAGGGGAGAGAGAGGAGGCACAAGAAGCTGCAGTGAGCCCCAGCCTGTTGCCCAGACATGCTACCAGGAGAAAAGGAATCCAATAGGCTGCTCCCTCACATCCAAGACGACAGAGGCAGCCTGCCAGCTCACAGGCTTACCGCTACTCTCAGCATATTTGTATTAGGGTTGGTTTTTTTTCCCCTTAAAGGTCCAGCTCTTAGCATACAGAAACAATAACAACCACATATTTTTCCCTGGTCATGGAGAAGAAATGCAAACCATTAGTTTACAAGTTGAAGAGAAGAACAGGCTCAGCAGCAGCAGCAGGAATAACCCTGAAGCTGGTGGGCAAACAATGCTGAAGCAAAGCTCATGATTATGAACGGCAGAAGAAGGTACAGGATGGGCAGATGCAGGGGCTATGGACACCCAAGAGGGTTTGGTGTCCCCCATGGCAGGACAACCCCAACCCCAAGGATCCCAGAGACCGATGGGGCCCCTGGCTGATGGGGTTGGGGCAGGGGAGGTAGTGGAGGAGCAGGCACAGCAGGGCCCTGACAAACTCTCCCTCTGGGCTCCCCATCCAAGAGCCAATGTGGGTCTGTGTGACAAAGCCCTGCCCTACCCTGAGGGTTATCTTGTCAGATTTTAATGATAGCATTGGGTGGCTTTTCAGCCTAACAAGATACAGAGCTGTATTGCAGGAGGTTCTTTCTGCTTTGTTCTTAATTGAACAATGAAAATTCCAAGCCTGGGGTTCTAGAACCCTGGATCCAAACCCAGCTCTCCACTGAAAAACCTGTGGCTGTTCTGCATGTGGATCTTCACTGTTTTCTCAAATTTGAATAATCCTGGGCTCTCCACAGGCAGTATCTATCTTCCTGCCCATCTCTTTCCCCCATCCCATTCCAGGCTTGCAACCCATCACTCCAGACCAGCTAAGTGAGTTCCCAGCGACCCGCCCCGGGGCTGTATGTGCTATTTTAAGGGCCTTCACCAGTTTGTATTTGCAGCATGACAAGCAAAAACCACGGGAACCAGTAAACATGCTGCAATCCAAGCACATCCAAGCCATACATCGTAAAGGAAAAAACCTGGCTGATAGGCGAAGTGCTCAGAAGCAAGATGAGCTAGGCTGAAAATTGTCTTTATTTCAAAAGTTAAGGCTCAGATGGTGTCCCCTGAGGCAGGCAATACTGACCCGCCTGTGGAAGCAAACACTGCCAGTCTGATCCGTGCCTGTGCTGGTTGAGCCAGAGCCTCACTGCCAACAGCAAATGCGCAAGGCTGGGTCATTCTGTTAAGCCGAGTCTGGCTGGCAGAAAACACACCACGGGAGAAGATTAAAATACGAAGCAAAAATATAATCTTGTTAGCTGCAGACAATTTTACTTTACAAGTCTTTATCACAGGCTCAAGCCGGCACCCTTATAAGCACAATGCAGTGATTCGAGACGTGTAAGTGCTCCCACAGCAGGCGAAATAATCGCCGAATGAAAATAAGTCAGATAAGTTACAGGATAAGAGAGCTAAAACTGAAAGGATGACACTGCATCTGGTGCAAATAATTATTTTGGCATTATTCTGTCCAGCACTAATCCTCAACTGCTCGAAAAGATTCAATCACTGTTTAGCACTGCCAAGGAATCATGACTAGAAAACAAAGAGTAACTGGATTAAAATCTTTCCACGGTCACAGGTCACGTCTGTGTCACATCTGCTTAAAATGTTCCTTCAAGGGACAAGAAAAAAAAGGAAATTGGACTTGAAAAGATTGCACTGAAAAACAGAACCCCCAGGTTGCAGTTCTAGGTTGGTTTATAGTTCGGCATTCTGGCATGAACAACAAGGGCTTAGAAACACTATTACTTTAAAACTTTCTATTCTCAGGAAGGCAAAACCACCAAAATAAACATCTGAACGGCAATGTCCTCATTCACAGCCCCAGCCTGCATGCAGTCTGCTCAGAAAATGTGCAGAACACCGAGAGATGAGGATTTTTAAACTCCTATTAGAGCCAGCTGAGCCTTCCTGATTATTTTTAAAATGGAAAGTCCATTACAATAGCATCAGCATTTCTCCCTGACGTCCTGCGGCTGCAGAAATGCAATTTAACAATTAACCTTTTACATCCATAAACACAGAGAACAGCAAAGGCTGGAAAAACAGCGCAGCCCCTCGAAGCTCACCACCACCAGCACACTGAGCAAAGTTAGTACGTAGCTGCGTGCATCCATGGAATGCTTCTTGTTCCTCCTCCTCCTCCCTTCTACTTTCTATCCCTCCTAAAAATCCACGACAAATTTGAAGTCGCTGGGCAAAGGCAGTTCCTTACCTGTTCCCACTGGCAATGACAGCGCGGAAAGGAAGAATCTCTCGTGCTGCCCAGCTGTCCTAGCTGTGCCCGGTGCCTCTGGGCTGGAGGGCTGCTCGCAGGACCAGCCGGAGCACCGCAGTGCCATAAAGCATCCCTCAATCCCAGCTCTGCCCAGCGCCAGCGGAGCTGCCGCTCGGGGCTCTGTCGGAGCCTTTCAGAGCAGGCACGCACCGACCGCGGCGCGTTCCCGAAGGAAACCTGCCCTGGAAAAACGTGCCATTCCTGCCCCGAGTCTGGAGCTTTCGCGTCAATTGCCTCGCTGTGAAATCCGGCTCCAAAGGGTGCCTCCCTCTCTGCTCCCAATCCGAATGAATCCAGCAGCTCCCCCCTCCAGCCTGCCTTTCACTAACTGACCCTTGAAGGTGGCGAGAGGATGTCCAATTTGCTCGCCGATCGCAAGGCATTAACGAGGAGCGATGCAGCCCGTGGAGAATAATTGGCGGCGCGGGAGCGGCGCGGGGCTTTGCTGTTGCATTGCTCTCCTCTCCTGCATGTTAATGAGCAATGATGTCAGCAAGCCAAAGTCACCGCATCCCACCCGGACCGGCGCCGCGGCCCGGCCACCCGCCCCTTTATTTACATGGAAATCAGCCCGCTCTCCGAAATCAATAAATCCTGTAGGCTGCTTAGGCAATCGGAGAGGGGAAAAAGAAATCCTCCTCGCTCGCTTGCGTGTTTCAAAGAGTTGGCTCCACACCAGCAGCCCAAACTGAATGGTGTGAAGACATTAATTATCCTTCCCTCTTTATTTGATGCTGACCGAACCTCAACTTGCTGTCAAACTTCAGGCACCGCTTCTTACGTACGCGGGCTATTAACGCAACGATCCGATGGCTCCGAGCAACGTATCATTTTTCTCCTGGCTTTCAATGCCCTCTTAATTATCTTCTACAGTCGTTTGCTGTGACTCCCTACTGTTTTTCAGATGCAGCATGTTTGTGACCAGCAGGGCTAAATATTCTGGGAAATACAAGTTATTAGCGTGGCATTTTGCTGTGTACTTTAATAGATCTTCTCTCACACGGCCACGACAAATGAACGGTTCACACCTTTTTATGTGTGTCTCAGGTGAGTACAGCGAGCCCCAGCAATACACCAGCTCAACGGGGATGCTAAGCCTCTTTCCCGTGTTTCCTTCCCCTTGGAAAAGAAAACGCAGAGAAGGAGCTACGCTGCCAAATCTCTTCTGCTGCTCTTTAAGTCCGTTGTTTGGGAATTCGGTGGTCACAAATGAATAATTCGAGTCAATCGGAGTACAGCATACTTACCAGTTTTTAGCATTTGCAAAAAGTGAGTGAAATTCAAAAAAACTAGTATCTGTGGACTCAAAAATACCCCACAGAAAGCAAATAAAACTTTGCCAATACACAGTGCTTCTTGTTGAGGAATGCACCTGGTTCAGGTAGCTGGGCTCGCAAACTGCAGACCGATATGGAGAATGAAATGCACTTTAAGCTTTGGGTGGGACCCCGAGACAAGAGGCCGTGAACTACAACCTTTGGGATAACAAAGGACATGAAGACGTGGGATGCCAGCCAGGTAAATGGATACTGAGAGACACTGCAGGAGCTGGGAATTGTCGACCTTTTGGATAACAAAGGAGTTAAAGAGCAGTGATGCCAGTAAGGTGGATAGACAGGAAGAGGAGAGCAGGAGCCGAAGAAGACTCGAGGGGAAGAGCGAGACTTGAGCCTGGGTAGACTGTGAGAGGATAAAAGCACAGGAGTTCCTTTCTTGGAGAGTTCTTTTCGGAGGCAACAGCTCGGGCTATGTCTGTGTTGCTGCTGCGGGAAAATAAATGGCTTTATGGAACAGGACATCTGAGACTCTGCTATGGGAAACCTGGGGCCGAACTGGTGAGGAAATGTGGCCTGGCTGTGAGTGGGGTGTGCGGGGAAGCCAAGTGGGGCTCCCGTTGGCTCACTGGAGCCGCTGCTGTGAAGGGACTTCAGTCCAAAAGGCAAAGTCTCTGGCCTTGGGAGTGTGACTGCCAGAGAGTCTCGTGAATGGTCAGACTGGGAAGTTTCCTTAACGTTCTGTTGCACGCTCCTGAATTTCGAGGCCTCACTCCAGATTTTGGAGCCCTTGATTTTGGCAATATTAACTATGTTTACAGAACACAGACGGATGCAGAAACTACAGCTGTGAGTCTTTCTGCAGTCTCAAATGCTTTAAATTATTATTATTAAGGCTCATAAATTAGGTTTAATTACATGGAATTACACTCAAAATCTCAAGGGTGAGATCTTCAGCTGGAACAAACCAGCCCAGCTCCCACTCAGAGCCTCCCCAAGTTACTTGGCCAAGTGGGACAAACCAAGAATGTGCAGCAATCTGAACTCTCTTTTTTTTCATTTAAATTAAGTTTGAGCAGCAAGTTCAAGAGCTGAGCACTGACTCTTAGTGCATCCATCCAGCCAGATCAGACCTTCCTTTCATGGAGCAGGGGCTTCTGCTGGAGATGGCTGAAGTGCTGAGGATGGTCTCCTTCAACTCCTCCAACTACAAAGAGCAACAGAACTTGTAGGAAAAATCTTCCCTGATCCTTCAGCTTCCTAAACTGGCCCATTTTGCCCCTTCCAGCCTGAATCAGTGCTGCAAGCAGGCTGTCAAGCTTGCCTCTCTATGGTTAATGTGCCATGGCCCCAAGATGATTTACTTTTCCTCTTAAACTCAGAACATGTTAATTACAACACAAAGGGAATGAGACAAAACTGAATTCGGCAGAAGCAAATAAAGAAGCCTGCTTATAAAATGATAATGTTGAGCAGAAATGCTGTAGAGCAGAAATTATGCATGTTCCCTGGAAACGTGTCCCTAAAAGCGCGCAGCAGTGAGTTGGAGCTACAAACGGAACAAGGAACACGTCCCGCTCCATAGGGCACGTCCTGTAGGCACTAATTTTCACCCAACACGAGTAAAAATGTCTGACTTTATCTGCATTAACTTTCAAGGAGGAAAGGCCCTTTAGCTGCAAACACTTTGGAGCAAAGTCTCTATTTATGCTCCAAGTGCTGTAGGAGTCGGACTGTCAGCCGGCGTCACCCTCAGGGGAAAGGCTGACATGGCACGAGTGTCCAACCCTACACTTCTTGTACAACACCCTCTGTGCAACCATCTACAGCAGCTTCGATCACCCTGCACCAGCCTGACATGATCCCACGCCAGAGCACGTGGTGGTGTCATCCCCACGCAACCAACCATCCTAAAGGTGAGTTCTGCTTGGCTTTCTTGGCCAACTGATCATCCGCACAAAGGGATCACACCAGGAACTGCAAACTTTTCAGTCTAAGTTCATCCACAAAGATGAATGGGTGTGAGAATCACGAACTGAAGTAAAAGATTAGTAAAAGACCAATGTCTGTAATACTTCAGCTGCAGGGCTTGCTGTGAGCAGAAGAGCTTTGTGTCTCCAAACAGTGTCTCTGATCGTCATCACTCCTGACAGACTTCTTGTTCCAATACTTGCGGATCTAAATATCTACAAAATCCAACGAACAGCGTCTTCTGAGACAAGAAATCAGATTAGAAGCTGTGTAACGTTTGGACACAAAACTGTCTCAGGGAAATGGAAATGAGCCTTCCTGCTTTGAAAGCTGTCAGTTCGCTGGCAATTGTTCCATATTACCATTACCTACTGTGAGGCTTGTGAAAAGGTCATGCATTGGAATAACTCCAGAAGGAACACAAGATTTCTTGACGGATTGTGCACATTATGCAGGTGAAATGGGTGTTTCATTAGGCAGCAAGGAGAATACTGAGCTGGTGGAGCACATTATCAAAGGTTAGGTGAAGGACTTGCACCATCACAAGGATGGATGAAGAAGACCAGAAGTAAAAAGCTACTAAAATAAAGAAAGATCAAGAGCAGAAAGCCCCTGCTTCAATGCAGGGGTGTGAGATGGACAGCTCTGCTTGTAAGTGTAGCACCATCTTTCTTCCCTTTGTTGCTAGTTCTAATGACAGAGCCAAACACAGTCAACTCTAAACTTTCTGCCATTTGCACAAACTCATACCTGTGGCTAATTTAACAAATCATTGGAAGAGCTCATGTTCCATAAATGCTGTGTTTTATCACCTTGATGTATTGACTGTCTGTCAATCAATAGAGTTCCACGTGACAATGTTGACTCTCCTGATGACAACGGGCTGCACAGCAGAGCTACGCGCAGCAACAGCAGCCTGGTGTCCTCAAGGTCACCAGGCTACTACCCTGATGAATGTCAGATCAAATTGCCTTTCTGAATTATTTAGTGAGCATCCTCTGTTGCAGCATGCCAGGGCACTGCACAGCAGTGCTACCTTGGGATGTCACAAGAGGCTTCAGACTCTTGCCACCTCAAAATGCTGCCCACAGGGACACAGACCATCCCTTGTACGGCACACACCAGCAGCTCGTCCTGGACCGGGGGGGGGGGGGGGGNGCAGGTCCCCACCACCACCACCGAGCCCATCCTGGCTCATAGCCACAGGCATAATAATAGATTACTTTCCCATTGCTCTTTCTGACCACAGAAATGCAGAACTGGATACTAAAGTGGTTTTTTTCCAATCTGGTCCCACTCTCACTCTGTAATTTGCAGAGCGATCTCCACTGACAGAGCCAGTGCTCCCATCCCAGGGCCAGCATAGGAAGAGCTCAGTGTGGGCCCTGGGCACAAGGCAGTGATAGGCAGTAGAACAACAGGCTGGAGAGGGCACAGCTTTGCAAGCACTGGATGGAAAAGGTAAGGTGACTGTAAAAAGCTGTTAGAGACAGGGAAGGGAAATGACCCTATGTGGCAGGGTACAGCCCAACTCTGCCCAGCCAAATGCCTGTCTCTTCAGGAGTCATACAAGTATGTGCACAAGGTATGGGGAAAGCTCCTTGGAGAATCTGAGTCATGAAACACAGGTCAGGACTTTAAATAAGGATGAGCTTTGTTTTTTCTTTTTTCTTTTTAAGCAAGGCAGCAAATGCTTCCCCCCACAGCTCTCAATGCTAGAAGCAGGGATGTCTTATCTCAAAGAAAAATGGGATAGACAGAGAGACCAACATCAGATGCAGATCATTAATCCCAAAACTTGGCCTCCTCCACTTTTCCTCAGGGCTGCCATTTGTACCTTCACGTGGCTGCTGCCTGAGACCAACCGTGACAGACCCACTCCTCCTGCTGTCACCGCTGCTGCCTTACACTCGTTTTTGGCAGAGCCACGGGTAAGGATCTATGCTGTCAGTCTGCAAGGAGGAATTTGGTTTTTAAAACACCATCGAGCCCAGCAGCAGCTGACGCAGAAGGGGAGGTACAGCCCATACGCACTGCGGCTGATTTTAGAGACAATTTCCTGTGTTTCCCACCAACTCACCCAGCGAGACAGGCCTGACCCTGGCTGGTACCCTCTGGTGCACAGCCAGAGCTGGACAGTGAGGTGTGGCCATGAGCTCATGCTGTGCTGCCCATGTCCTCAGGCAGCGCTGAACCACACAAATGCAGGGATGATCAGCACACTGTGCTGATGCTCCTGAGCATCACTGCCTGGTACCCCAATCCCCTCCATGTCAAGGCACCCCAAAAGGACCCTTCCCCACCCCAGCACTGCATGCCCTGGTATGACACACAGAACACACCAACAACAGAGTTTCATCAATCACTATCTCTTCCTCTCTCTCTCTTTTTTTAATCACCTTAATGCAAGAAGCTTTAGAGAGCTTAACACAATAAGGCTTTCATAGCCTCCAGCTTCCATTCAGCACTAATATGTTTTTTACTTTTATATGTTGAAATCAAATTTGTAACTGAATGTGAACAATCCAGATGCTCCTGTGGCTTCCTCCCCTGATAGGCTTCTCATCTGAAGACTTTTTAATAGTGTCCTTTAATGATGTCTACAAAAGCCTCATTAAAGCACTCTATCGCAATTTAAGCTAAATAAACTCAACACAGTTATTTTTGTAATCACATATTTTTCTTGGGGCCTTTCCACAAACAATAAAGTGTTCACTGAAAATATGTTACAAAGGAAATGCATAAATCTTCAGCTTATCTGGTGGTATGTTTTCCAAAGATCTAAACCTTTGATCAGCAACAAATTAATTTTCCATTTACACAAAATAGAAGATGTATTTTCAGGATAACCAACTAACCCTGCAAGTCTGCATTGACATGTGCCTTGGCAGCAGCTCAGGACTCCCTCGCTGCTGCCCTTCTCACTGCCTGACACTGTCAGGGTCGCTGTCACATCAGATGATTTTTATTTTATTCTTTGGCTTCAAACCTGTCTAACAGGGTGTTTCGGGTCAGTGGTTATATACTGAGGATTTCTTGTCTTATGTCACTGAGCTCTCCTCTGCACTAGCCATGCCCTGCCTGGCCCCACCACCAAAGCTGTGCATCTCCCAGGACCAGGGGAATTGACCACCTCCATGCTCAGAGGCAAGTCTTGAGCCAGCCCAGTCCTGGACAAGTGACACAAGCCTGGTTTTTACCTCCTTAAACCAGATTGTGCACATCTTCCCTGGCTGCCAGCAGGATTTTGGTGCTTCCCTCACTTTGGCTGGCACCACATGAGCCCCTGCTCCTAGTCAGGTGCTGCAGGGCTGCACAAACCTCTGGCCAAACTCCCCTGACACCAGCAAGTCTGAGATGGCCATGCTTCTACTCCCACCCAGGAGACACAGTTGCCTGATTTTTGTGAACGAAGAGAAAAGGCCTGTTTGCTGCTTGCACCCAAACTGTGTTAAATGCACAGGGAGCTGGTAAATTCAGCACATTTTTGGATCCAGCCAATTCTCTCGTATGATGTCAAGGAGGGAATCACGCACGCTGGGTCATGAACACGAAGGGGCTTTTGCAATGTCTTCAAGTCTTAAATTTCCCAGTGTATCTGCAGATGCAGGGAGATCAGACATGGTCAGGAATGCACCTGGCTCCTCACCTCCCAACAGAGCAGTGGGAAAGAAAAGTGCCCAAATGGGTTTTTATTTCATACCTGAGAGCAAGAAGTGGCCCTGAATGATACAAAACCAGCTAGTGCCAGCAGATGGACTAGCACGTGCTGTTTCAGTACACCCCAAACTCCACAAGACTTCTACAATCAAGCCAACCTTGATTAAAAGAAAAACCTCCAAAACGTAGAAAATAATAAAATTCTGAAAAGTGGCATCTTTATTTAAGCTGGGGTAGTTTCCCAGCCCCAGCCCTCTTAGCATCACAGGCCAGTGCCCTTCCTGGAATGCACAGAGAGGGTCGTCCTGTCTTAGGCAATGGCAAGGTTCCCAGCCTATCCCACTGGTTGAAGCTGGATGGAGCTCCAGTGTCCTCCAGATATCCTGGCACTGCACACACATGACAGGCGATGTTTGCTGTTCTTCCCTTTGTTTTAATTAGCAATAACAACTTGTTATCGTGGCTTGACATTTGTTCATACTTAGGAATAAATTGCTTCCTTGAATGATATGCTGACATTACAACAGGCTTTCTATGTTTCTGTTGGTTTTAGTAGCTCATAACAATCCATGAAATTCATTACTCTTGCCACAAGCACCCATGAGATGTGCCAACCACGGTGTGATTTATACAGCTCAACTCATGGAAATTAAAAGGTTTTAATGTTGCCTGCAAGAAGTCCAGGGTTTGAAATTTCATACACCTGAATTACAGAAAATGAGATGCAAGCCACTGCATTGTTTTATCTGCCTAAGGCCTCAACATTAAAGTCAGAGTAAAAATAATTCATTAAATATTTATTAAGTGTATAATTTGGACAGCCTTTTCAGTGATAAGCCTTCTGGCCTGCAAGTTACTTCATCCTCATCTGTTTTTAACTGCTTGGAAGCTATTAAAAGGATGGTATTTAACAGCAAAACTTCTCTGCTACAATATAATTCGTCAAAGCATTCTCACTGAAAGGAATCACTAGAGAACAGCCAGTGCCTCACCATCCTTAATGGGAATGGACTGTCAGTCATACTCTAGTCCCATTTCTCCACGCCGTGTCAAGCCTTGCACATCAAATGCAATACACAAATCGCCAGCTCCATCAAGATCATTAGAGCTGCTCAGCCCGTCAGGGAAAGGTCAGTGCGTCACTGTCTGCTCCAAACACAGCATCAATCACAGCCCTCATCAAAGACGGCCGTGGCAGCAGGAGCGTGCAGCTGGAAAACTGCATCCCTTCCTCCTGCAGCAGCCTGTCACCCCCTAAACCTTCTTCTCTTCTTGTAGAACACAGCCAGGCTTTTATCTTATCATCATCTATAGGGAAAATGCAACTGTATTGTCTGCTCTGGGAACAGGGGATCAGGGGAATCAGGACCTGCAGGGAGGGATTAAGAGCGTATCAGGAGAGGGCTGGCCAGAAATGTGGCCACTGATTCCTACACTGGCTCCCTCCTCCACAGGGTCCCACAATGTCCCCACTCCCCCGGATGGGTCCAATGCAGTCATGGGAGCATCCCTCCTCACTGTGCCAGACCCAGACCCACACACCAGGTAACAGTCCTAGGGAAGGCTCAAAGCCATCCTGTAAGATGCTGGTTGTTTCCATCATAGTCACACCAAGGCGCAGCTTGCAGAAACACCACATTACCCTGCCAGGCTGCTGCTGGCCTTCCACCAGCCTGAGCCTCAGCCATGGGGCTCCCAGCTTATGTGAGCCCACGAGGGCATCCTGCCCACAGCTCAAGCACCAGGAGGGGTGGAAAACCCAGTTGATGGTGATTAACAGGGGACACCAGCATTATCAAATGCTATGACTCCCACCAGCCATTGCTCATTAAACATGATGAAACTACAGGCCATTTCTTCCTCTTTTTTCCCCTACCAAGCTGTGTTGCACATGGAGCATTATCTTAAAAGGGCGAAGCAAACATGTTTGCTAAACACGAGCAGACTAAATACATCAGCCTTTTAGAAGCAATTATTGCTGCTAGACACTTAGTGAGTCTCATTGTTTCGTGGCTCAGCCAGCTTCTTTGGAGTGGGTTGTTCTGCAAAGCCAGCACCCTGTGACAAGCAGTAACCCCTCCCCAGGGAAATAAAAAACAGGTGGGCATCCCAAGGAGTGGGACTTTCTTTTTGCTGAGTGTTCAACTTACAGTGTCTCCTTGCAACAAAAGAACAGCAGTCTGGAGGTCAGCTTGGCTGCTGAGCAAAGGCAGGGTTAGCCAGGCTCCTGCAGCAGAAGGTTGAGGCTATTTCTGGAAAACCGTGGATGGGTTAAAGCTGGGAACCTTCATGTGGTGTGCGCTGTCTGGAGGGGATTGCTCTGACCAGTAGTTAGCCTGGTAGCACTGGTACAGGGCAAAACAACAACAAAAAACAAAAAACAAAAAAACAACAACAACTACAAAAAAAAAACCACAAAAAAAACCCAACAACAACAACAACAACAAAAAACAAAAAAAAAAAAAA
>VWZT01005001.1:194447-251498 GCA_013397055.1 Pachycephala philippinensis
AAAAAAAAAAAACAAAAAAAAAAACAAAAAAAAAAAGAGGGAAAAAGTCCTCTTCCCTCCATCCCAAACAAGCTAGGATGCTCCAGACCAGGTTGGCTCACTTGGCTGAGATTTTTAGAAATGTGGAGTTGCAGAGTCAGTGCAACATCTTCCCTTTCCATGGCCTTAATTCAGGGCAAACAGCTCAATCCCCAAAATTCCTTCTCTGTACAAACTGCGATCATTCCCTTGTGTCAGTACAGAGAAGCGGAGGCGGAGTGCAGTTGGGCTCCCTGGGGTAATAAGCACTTCCAACATTTCTCAAAGAGATGAGCAACCATGGATGGCCAACCCGACAGATGGGGGAAGGAGAAGAGAAGCTCACGATATCAGCAAGACGATTGTAATTAGTGTAATAAGCAGCAATTGCAACCTAACAGCTGCCTTTCCCTCCCCGAGCGTCTGCTGCACACACCGGCGCAAACCATGGCCAAGGATTTTGACACTTGCTGATCTCTGAACGTCTCTGCTGTGAAAAAAGTTCTGACTTTGATAGTTTTCATTCCACACAAGACATAGAACAGAGCACTTATGTGCTTTTCCAGCCTCTCCACCTCCACCCAAGTGAGCAGCACTATGTGCTTACAGAAGGGACATGAAACTGGGTTTAGTTTTGATGTCAACTATGAAAACTATGTTTTGCCTGTGACTTTCGTTATAAATGGGAGGGGGGCTGTAAAGGTTGGCTTTTGTATGGTTAAAAGTGATTTAGCTGTTAAGTGGCTGTTATATTGTTCATTAAGGTTAAGGAAATTGTAAATCAGTTAAAAATAGTTATTAACTGTAATGAGTTGGGGCGGGAATTTTCTAGAATATGGGAGTAAACCTCGGTCTCATAAGGGATAGGTCCAGGAATGTCACTGGGCGATCGGCGATCCAGTAAGAAGACCCTGCATGACATCGAGCCAATGAGGAGGCCCTAGAGAGGAAGGAGCCAACCATGATACCTTCAGGACATGGGGCCAGGGGAGGGGGTCTCTCCAAACTTCGGGGTATAAAATGTAACCTCCTCAGTTGCGAGGTGTGCCTCTGACTGAATTTCTGGCCAAGCACCCAGCGCTGCTACCCCTTTGCTTTGTGTTCGGGCAGACTGCCTATTTGGGGTCTCCAATTGTCACTCCTTTTGTTAAATAAATCCTTCAAAATTTTATTTGTGAGCTGTGCTTCTCACACTTTGAACAAAAGGTCGTCCTCTCTATGTTGAGGCAAACCTGCCGTACTCGACTTTCCGGAGTGCCTGAAGCCTCAGACAAGCTGCTCTACAGAAAATGGCAAAACATGACAAATATAACTTTCAGCGGGCATATACAATCATCCTCCCCTGATGGGTATTTGTCTAATGTCCTTCTCTGACGCATCTTTAAGCTAAAGTCACTTGAAACACAACAACGAAGTTGGCAGTGAGCCAGAAAAAAACTATGTTCTTCCACCAGTTTTAGGGGTTGGATCAACATCCAGTCAGCACAAGGGTTGCAAATCTGCTGATGTGACAAGCTACAGGACCTAAATAGCAAAAATATGCTGTGGCTTAGACCCAGACTAATTCTGAATCATTTCTGGTGCTCACACTCCAGGAGGGAATGCTCTTCTTGCTTCCTTTCTGCTATCCCTTGATCTGACGGAGGTGGTCAGGGGCAGCAGTCAGATCCTCAGGGTATCTGTGTATTTTGGCAGTAGTTAAGGATTCAGTTCCCAATGATTTTTAGTGGGTGTTAAGACACTCAGAAAGTATCTGCTGTGAAGATGTTTGGAGGTGTGAGCTCTAAGCTCTTCAAGCAAGGGACTGTTTCCCGCAGTGCTTAAGAAAATGAGGAGTATGATGACAACAAATAAGGACAAGCTCAGAGAGCAGAATATGTTTATGTTGAGGAAATTTAACCCCTCCTGAAAGGAAGAAGCCCAGGCTGGCCGGGAGAATTCAGGAATAACCACAACCAGGAGGTTTGCTGAATGTTTCCTGACTGACCAGTTAGGCAGTAAAAAGTCAATCAAAGCCATCTACCTGGGGTGCTACAAGGCATTGCTTCATGCACAGTGAAAAACAGGACAGACCAGAGCCTGAGGCCCAGTGAGAAGCTCTCTGTGCTGCACTCCTGGCACAAACCACACCACTGTCCTGACTGCCATCAGGATCTCCTTTCTCATACAAAGGACAGGGGAAAGGTATCAGGAAGCCAAGAGCATGGCTACAGTCCAACCTTTCACTTGCTGCTCTGCTGAATGGTGCCATTGGAAATCAATGGGGGTTTCAAGTACATAAATGGATCACAGAGACATCCACATTGAATCCATTCGCTAATTGGTCAAGATTAGCATTTGTTTTATCCAACACGTGTTCAGGTAAAGGACATAATTCTCTCTCTGTATATGTCCCTTTTACAGTTGGTAAAAAGTAGGACAAAGCTGTCTCCTGATGACAGTAATACTAAGAGGAACTTTCTCTCCACCAGGGGAAGTGCCTGTGGGTGTAGCCTTATCTGGGCATGTCACTTGCTGTGGCTAGACAGGGCCAGCATCATGGACCTTCAGCCCCAAATCTCGAATCTGGCAGACCTGTGCAACCACTACAGCTTTTGACACGAGCCTAAGGCCAGTCTTGGCTCACAGTACTGGTCCAGAACAAGGCAACCTAAAATCCAACACAAGACCCTGTGTCTTCTCAAAGGAAAATT
This sequence comes from Pachycephala philippinensis, assembly GCA_013397055.1. Classification (NCBI taxonomy): domain Eukaryota; kingdom Metazoa; phylum Chordata; class Aves; order Passeriformes; genus Pachycephala; species Pachycephala philippinensis. Next base: position 197,159 of record VWZT01005001.1, read on the forward strand.
TAAACCATCAGGCTGCTACTGCTTCAGACCTTCCATTGACGCTATGGGAAATCTAACACATTTTGCTGTGATCCTGTATCGGAGGATGCAATGGCCAGCAAGTAAATGTATTTCAACCATTTAAATAGCTTCACTTAACAAATATAAAAAACACTTTTGATTTACAGCACCAGAGTAATTTGATACCTTCTAGGCTGTTAATGAAGCAAGCATTAATACCATTTTATCATCAGTTCTAATCTTCCTGGCATCATTTCATGCCCACAGAAAACACTCCGTAACTCGGTACCTACAGCTCATGCTGGATGAGGCCCCTGACCACAGCTGGTTTCCAGCACTCTGAGAACTGTCTCTGCTAATCCCAGCCCTTTACATCAACTCAGACTGGTGCAATCTAAAAAGGAGATACATGAACTCACTTAGGCTTATCTCTCTAATTGCCTGCCTGCAAACCAGGGGTTTGGTGTTAGTCACTTGCACTCTCATCAGACACGGCAGCCAGAAAAATCAGACCTAAAATATTTACCACAAGCACTTTGACAACGGTAAGTGAAACTACTGAAATCCTGCTTACTGCTGCAATTCCAAATGCAATGCCAGCTACGAGGAACACATCTGGTAACAAAGCCAGCGTTCATGCCTTTCCTCTGCTGCAGCCCTTTCCAGGTCTGTGGCTGTGCAACACAGACTCCAATTCTCTCAGCAGCTTTCTTGAACTGCCCAGTGCCAACAGAGTGAAAATGCTAATGAATACTGTCCCATAAATACTTAATGCACATTTTCCTGTGAGTCCTGCTGTGATTAAATAGCTACCTCATTACTCAGTACCATCTTTCTTTCTTTTTTATCTTTGCACAAAATACCAAGAGTTGGAACTATACCCATACAATCGAGCTTCTGGAAACATCACTACATAAAGCAACACCAACAGGGCAAAATCCAAACACTGATTTCCAAGGAATGCAAAGAGAAATCAAACCCTGTTAGGAGCAAATATTTCCTTTCAGCTACCTCCTCCTAGGATCAGGAGAGGAAGAAAAGCAGAGGGGACAAGTCTGCAATATATTTTCTCCTTGAGTCTAGTTTATTTGGTTTTATTGTCTTTTCCCATTGCATTTAGAGGTCCTTGTTGCAATGGGGGTCCACTGCAGGTACCCTCCGGATACATGAATCCCTGCGTACCACCCTGGGGCTGGCTCTGCTCTGACATCAACTCCTGAACAGCTGCAACAGGAACTCTGCTGTTCTCCCCCATCTGCAGCTTGGAGGGTGTCCATGATTTGTCCAAGGTTACACAAGCAGTCCAGGACAGACATGTAAGGGAACATGGATCACCCAGAGGCATTACTGTATCGGTGACCGTGGTGTCCAAAGCACAGCTGACCACAAGATCCACCATGCCTGCATGCACAACATCATGACAATCATTCAGGAATCATGACACAGAAATATTAGGGTATTGTTTTCTGGACCATTAGAATTCACATATTTGAGTCCTTCCCACCAACCCTCAGCTATTTCACAAACCAACCAAAAAGCTGCAATTCCCCTGGGATACTCAAGACCACAAGAGTAATGGTGAGAGCCCAGTCAATCAGGGTTGGCAGCACTGGGGTTGGGGACTTGTGTGTGCTGCCAAACGTGACACGTTGGATTTCCAGCACTGCCATCCAAGCAGGTCCCGGCTGGAGTGAGTGCTGGTGCTGGAGATACATTTGTGCTGCTCCCTGTGGTTTTGCTTTGCAGGGCAATGTTCTGCCTTTCACATGGGCCACAGGAAACGTTTTCTCTGAGAGAGGAAAGTCGTACAGTCCAAATTCATGCCAAACAGCTAAAAATGTAGAAGATTGAAAGGACTAAAGCTTGTGTATGTCAGAACTTTTGGTAATTCCTCCCAAATACATAATTTTTTTGGCATGGATGCTTCAATGTAACTGAAGGCCAAGCATTTAGTTCCATTTTAGCTAGGAGAGTCCCAGCTCCTGTCTCTCCAATGTAAATATGGAAGCAGGCTCATTACGCAGTATGTGTTTCAGCAAGTTCTGCGCCAGGGAGAGTGTGAAGCTAAGGCTAATGAAGGGAATATCATTAAGAGTAATAAACAGTACAAAAGCAGGAACAAATAGGCTGGTCTGAAGCATGGGCTGCTGCCACATGTATCACAAGGAGTCTCCAAAGAGAAACATTTGAGTCTCTTTGAGACTCAGGAAAAAGCGCAGCAAACCATGGTGTCTGGGGAATACTGGTGAGGAAATGGTGCCAGCTGGAGAGGTTGCTTTTGAAGTGCTGTGTGGAGACACTGGCTGGTCAACACAGTGCCATGTGCTAATGCATAGGAAATGTAAAGACCACTGGTGATTAAAAGATGCTTTATCCCCTTCAGAACTGGTCCTGAGACACAACCCCAGCCTCAGTCCAGTTAATACACACAAACAGGGCTTTCAAAGGACCACTTCAACTCATTTTGTTTGTCTGCATAACACAGATGCCAGGAATAAATGTGCATCTACATCTCATTTCAAATTCATGCTACCAGGAGACTCAGCCAGCAAGAAGCACCAACATCTCCCGGAGTCAGAACTGCACATGCCAGCACATTTCTACTGCCAGCCTGAAAGGGCTGGTTGGATTTATAGATCACCACTTCCACGAGTAAAGCGATGGTGCCATTTTGCTCAGCCTCTGGAAGCAGCTCACTTCCAGCCCCCTCAAGGCATTTTTTGCTGGGAAGGACCTGGTGGTGGCTGGCAGGATGCTCCAGCACAGTTGGCATGGTCCCCTAATGACCATGCTATCACCATGTCCATCCCACAGAACCCTGATGTGGCAGCACCAGTGAAGCCAGCTCATCTGAGCTCCCTTTGCGGGCTTAAGGTGATCTGCCTTCTGGAAAGGGGAAAAAAAACCCTTTAAAAGAGAAAAAACAGAAACTTTTTTCCCCTTCTCTGGGTGAATAGACTCATTTAGGGTGTAAGTAGATGAAGTAGCTAATTAAGGAAATAACCAATAACTTAATCAAGATCATTAGAGGAAGCAGCATGTTGCTGCCATTACTTAAATGGTAGCTGAGCAAAAACATGCTCATGCAACCTGAGACTTCAAAATCTACAGAGAGCCTGATCCACACAGGGAGCTTCCCATGTCACCCCACCACTGGGGCCAAAGCCATTGAGGAAGAACACTCAAATCTCCTGGTAATTTCCTACAGTCTGAACATTTAATCATCTCCAGCCACCACCATAAAAATCCCAAGCGAATGATTCAAATGTTGAGAGAAATGTTGAGACCCTGCCATAAGCAGCAGCAGGGTCTTCTGCCCTAAGATGCAGCCCCTGCCTGTTTCTGGCAGCAGGGAGACCAAACCCTCTTCAGAAATAAAATCAAATACATTGGGCCATATGAATTTTGCTTCTGGCATCTTGTGCTGACTGTGCTCCTCAGCCAGCTGCTCCCAGGATGGACTCTGGGATTTCTCTACCCATCCCCAAGGGGTGTTTGCACACCAGTGCCACATCTCTCACTAATTACTCCACCAGTTGCACAGACAAAACATCTGCTGAAGAGAGAAGGAATCCTAAAGCACACAAATAATTTGCACTGCCTAAACAAAGGCAAACAGAGGATGCTGTTAAACCCCCACCCCCCACCCAGCAAACAGACTCAGGAGCTCTGCCCACAGGCTGAGGGTTCCTCTGCCTTCTCCAGCAGGAACGAATCCTTGTTTCCAACCAAAATCGCAGTTCGTTACTAACACAGCCTCCTTCTGCTTCATTCCTAAATTATCCTAAAGCAATTGAATTCAGCAAGTTGATTAAGTACTTAAAACACTTTGTTTCCTTCAAAAGAAGCTTCTGTTTTGCTTGAAAGAAAATTAGACTTTTTCTCCTGAATTCATACTAACAAAGGCATAAGAAACCCAACATCCCGAAGTTAAAATACCCCTTTATCCTGCATTAAACACAGCTGCCAAAGACCCAAAATCTGCATTTTGTCATTCCACGCATATCCTTGCAACAGCTGAGAAGACACACAGCACGTCTGGGAACTCAGAGCTGAAGATAAGCTGCAGCCTCCCGTGGGGTTTTACTCTTCATGGATTTTAAAGAGAGTGAAAAAGCAAGAGCAGCTCAAGGACTGGCGACAGAAGTCATGTTTGGAAGGAAAAGTTTTACTGCATCCAGCTATTAAGTAAAATATTAACAGAGGATACAGCACAACGCTGCTCCTGTGCCTGGCCCCCGACAGCCCTTGCCCGCCCCTGGACTCTGCCCGCAAAGGGAACTGATGCTCACAAAGGCAGGCAGGCATCAGGGCTGAAAAAGAAAACCATTTCTTAATGCAAACATTTGTAGAGCATTAAAGCCACTTATACTTTCAGATGCTGTAAATGGGGCGCATTTACTTACCTCGCCTAAATAGGCATTCACACGCTGAAAAATGCCCATGGAACGGGTAAGAGCAGAGGGAAGGATGGGCAGGACAGCTCCTGGAGCATCCTCGGCAATGGCAGTGCCCGGGCTGGAGGCTGCCTGTGCCCTGCCAGTGGCTGTGGTCATCTGGGGAGGGCAGGTCCCTCGCTGCTGCCCTGGCTGCCGGAGTGACGCCCACCGCAGTTTTAGCTTATTGGTGAAAATCCGAAACCCTGATCCAATCCTGTCCCTTTACCCAAATGTAGCTCTCTGCAGAGGCAACATCCTTTCCAGTTTTGACTAGCGGTATGAAAGCAAAGCTACCTTGCCAATGTATACATCACACAAAGAGAAGCAATAAAAAAACACCTCCACGTTCAATTTGTTTCACGTCTTTCTCACAAACAAAAAGTTTCTTACTTACTTACTTGGAGTAACAGCCATGTGAGTGCATCGAAGAGAGCTGGCAGCTCTCAGCCTGTATCACCAGATCAAAAATCAGTATGGTAAATATCAGGATGCCAACAGAAGCACTATTTGTAAGAAAGCCTGTCACATCTGGGGCAGGACTGTAACATGCACTGAGAAGGTTTGCAGAAACCGTCAGCACATGGTTCCTGAAGTTATACTGAATTTCACAAAGATAACTACTGAATCATAAAGTGCTGCTGGCAAACAGCCTGGCTGGCCAAAACATATGGTTTGCCTTTTTTTTTCAGCCTGGTGCAGACATTAGACTGTAGAGACATGTCTTTCTCTGCTACACACAGACCTAGATGCTTGACCCTGGTGCTCGGGCTACACTGGGTCTGCTGGCAGCAGCTCAGAAAGCACAGGGCTACACTATGGGCAGCTGTCTGCTGTAGGCAGTGACCTGGAAATCTGCATTCATTCGCAAACAACCGACAGGCAGGGATAAAAGTCTCTCGTGCAACTGCACATTGCTGCACTCAGCTACAGATGTGCAACCCTGGAGCAGCTCCAGAGCGTGGGCGGGCGTCTGGGTGAGCTCTGAATGTGCTCACACAGCTCCTCCAAACGAGGGGGGAGCGAGTGGTCTGCACGCCAGGTGTCCCGGCGGACAGGCAGCAGAATCCAGATGTGGGCAAGCTGCCCCAGCCCTCGCACAGGCTGGGGATTCAATGAGGTCTATTCATTGAGGAGTGAGCAGGGCTTCCAGGAATGCAGAGGAAGCATTTTGGAGGGATATTCCCATTGTAAGTCCAATAAGGCTCTTTGCATTCTAACCCCACCACCACTGCAAGCTTTAAATATAGAAGTAATCAAAACATACATTAAAAGATGAACTTAGAACTTGGCAGTGTTAATCTAAGAACCATCCCACTGGGGAGTGGGGCTTGAAGAGCACTGGCAGCCTCGGGGAGGGCTGAGCCTGGCTCTCCAGGAACAAAAGCAGCTTACAAACCAGGTTGGCCACGTGAGAGCCTAATTAGAGACCGAAGCCCACACAGCAAACAGACAGACTACAGAGGAAATTGGAGTCTAATTTACATGGAGAACGATTACTTACTGCAACCAATTAGTGTCAAGCTGACTGACAGACTACCCAAAATATATTCTCCCCACCCTCCCCTGCAAGTCTGAGTTTTCCGTGCTGTGTTATTTAACCTGGGTTGTTCAGTAGGTGAGCAGTAGCACCTCACCACTAGACATGGGACAGCAAACAGAGACCTTCTGAGCTTCCCCGTAACAAACAGAATTAAAGCCACCCTTGTGCCACCCGGTGCCAGCCTTAGCCAAGCCAGACACAGCATCATCGGAAAGCAGTGTCATGTACTTTCTTCCCTGGCCTTAAATCCTTGAATGACACCCTGAAGATCCCAAAATTAATTATTTAGGAGAGGTGCTCACCCTTTCCTGAACATGTATTCTGCATGGGGACTTTCACACCCTCATTTGCAACCACGCAGTAGGAACTTCAGGTAAAGGCTGTGTCCACAAAGCCTTTACAATGTGCTCAGGCTGTGGGTTTTGCGTTCCAACCTATGTTGCTGGTCTCTGTCACAGGAAAGCACCATCCCACAGCATCGCTGCTGCTACTCAGGACACTCAGATCCAGGTACCTGCTCATGAAACAGCCCTTTCTTTCCAAACCAGCCTTTCCTCTCTGGCTGTGCTGTTCCCCATGCACTGGCAGGACCATTGCTGCTCTCTGGGGAAACAGGGAATCCCACTGCTGCTGGAGGGAGCCATGTGGACAGAGAAACTCCTCCTTGGCTGGCACAGCACAGGGGTGCCTGTGGTCCCATCAGTGCCTGTGCTGGGCAAGGACATCACCTCCATTCAGTGCATCTCTCTTCAGCTGCCCTGAAAGAGGACTACTTCATCATGCTTCCCAAAATACAAGCCTGCTGCTAGTTTTGCATAAAACCTGCCCCTGCTCCCTATCAGTTAGTCCCCAAACTGATAAGCAGACTTTAAAAACTCCTAAAGTGCACACATGGAACTGACCAAATGCCATTTACCTTCCTTTTATTGTTACAAAATAAACAACTCATTCAATCATCATTTTTCTCTTCCCAGCACCATGCTCATTATTAACAGGACTGACTAATTGCTGTCCTCTCTTCCACACCCTGGCACGTGCATTTGGAATGCACAATGATAACAGCATTTCAATGCAACTTGCTGTATTATTCACAAATTCCTAAGTATGGTCTGTCTGAGCAGCCTCTCTACTCAACCAGAGAGCTCTTGTGTACACATGCTCAAGCACACAATGACCACATTTTGGATATTTGAGACCAGATAATCAGCTGTTCCTTTGAGAAACACCAATATAAAGCACATTTAAAGACTTTATGAGTCTTCTGCATGGATGAGATAAACATTTTTTTTAATCTCTGCAGGCTGTGTGGATATATGGCATTTTAAAGGAAAGTTATCCTAAAAAGAAAACTTGGAGGAAATGCTTGGTGAAGTTTATCTGGTAGCTGTTTGGTAATATCTGGAGATAGCCAGGACCTCAGATGGGGTAAAACATCAGCAGGAATCCTTTGAATTTCAGCTCAGTTCACATCAATGGTGCTAAATAAACTTACAGCGCAGAAGCCCCATCAAGAGAGGTAATGCAGGATCATCCCACCTGGGTCTCCTTTGGGTACAGACACCAAATCCTGGTGGCTCTGGTCTCCCTCTTGGTTAAATTAAAAGTCTCCATTAATTACCAAGTGGGTGCAATGAAAATGCATGTGTGCTCATGCTCCTCAGAATTAGGCTGTTAATCTGGTGTTTGCGCTCCTGGAGTTTATCTCCTCCACACCTACCTTCTCCCCCAGGAACTGCCTTGCTGCCACTTTATCTGCAGCTCTAAGGACAACACATGCTGCTTAGTTTTTAAATTCCCTTCCAGTGCTACCCCTGAACCAGCTCTTCAGAGAGGGGGGCTCCACCAGCTGTAATTCCCATTAATTCCTCTTATGATTAACAGGTCAGCTCACTCTGCCCTGATGACAGTGGGCTTCAGAAGTCCAACTCTATCAAAATTATCTATGCATGAAATACAATCATTACAAGAACAAACACCTCGCTGAGACTTTTATCAGCTGTGTGCTTGCTGCTTGCTGTTGTGCCACTAATTTAGAGAGGCACAGGCTTTAGAGAGAGGGGGGAATGCTTCGGCCTCATTGCTCTGCAGTGGCTCCAGGCACAGGAACCTCTCCTCTGTGCTGGGCAAGATGTTAATTATAAAGCTGTGGAGGCAATCACTCCTGGAGAGGGGCAAGGGCAGGTGGGAGTGCAGGGAAATTACAGAAACATTCTTCTGACTGCATCCCATTAGGGCTGGTGGCAATTACATGTGCTGATCAAGGAGGTGGGCTTCCCAGAACCCACTCTGAAATTACCAGGAGGGAAGGGAAGGTGAGAGAAAGACGGAAAAAAGGAAAAAAAACAGGAGCAGCAAAATAGCCCTCAACAACTGCTGCAGACATCCCCTGGCTGCCTGGGAGCAGGGACAGGAGAGCTGTGCCCTCCCTGCAGGCAACCCATGCTAGTGGTCACTCAGGAAAGACCCACAGAGATAAATGGCAGTAAGACCAGCTGAAAAATGCTTGTAAAAACACTAGTGGTCTCAGGTCCTTTTAAGCCACCTCAAGCACTACTAAATCACTTTTACTTGCTTTCTGCTGAGTTTTGCCTAGGTTTAAGCTCACCATGTTTACACTGATGCACTGCACATCCCCGTGTGCAAGTCAAAGCCTGTGTGGATCCACCAGCCAACCCACAATGCAGGCATCACTGCCAGGCTCTATAGGTCATTTTTCCTCTCATCTTTCCACTTTTTTCACTAGTTCCACAGGAAGAAATGAAGAAACCAACTTAAAAACATCTTCCTTTCAATATGCTCTATTGGGAGTTATTGTAATAATAAAAACCAGAAGGAAAGGCAAGAACTTTCATTGCAACCACTGTGCAGCCTTGCAGTCCTGACCCTGGAACTCCTGACAATGTGTCATCACACATTATTAAGAAATATTCCTATTAATCCCAACTGTAAAGCTCTACGTTCAGCCAATTAAACTGCCTGAGTGGCTGAGTGCTCCTGGAGACCTTTGTACTCTCATTTTTATATTTTTTTTAAATGCTGTCTTAGGAAAAGGAATGGTTTCTGCAGAGATCAGCCACGCAGCTCCTTCCAGCCTCACCATGTGTGTATAAAATGTTCTTGGATGCTTTCAAACACTGCACATTAATCTGTGCAATGGAGCCTGTCTCCTTCAGCATTCCATCATTTCTCTTTGAGGCAGGTAAAACAGAGCTGTTCCACTTGGCATCACATCCCCTCCCTGCCCCCTTCCCAGGTTTTTTGGGGTTTTTTTTGTATTGCCAGAATAGCTCACAAGCCATCACCCCTGGCACGTCTGGACCTGGAGAAGAATATATTGCTGTAGCAGCCCACAGATATAAGAGACAGCCAGGATGCTCAGAAACAGACTGGAAGATTATGGTTTTAGCACTTCAAATTGTGAAAAATACCAGTGCTCCCTTTCTGCAGCTCAGGACACATGACTTCTTTCTCCCCCCGCCAGTTCTTTGCCTATGTCTTAACCTGGAAGGACGGAAACTGTTTCTTGAGTTAAGGGCTGCTGGAAACAAATCCCAGAGAGGTCTTTGAGTGGTGATGACTAGGATTTGTTTGTGAGCAATGGGAGCACCACTGTCCCACCTTGACAAGCTCTTGCACTAATAAATCAGAGCATCTCCCCCACACAAAGGGCTATCTGATACAAAGCCAAGTATTTTTACTAACCCCACTGCTGGGACATGGATTTTCACGCCTGCCTGCCCAAAATTTACATGTGTGAGGATGCCTGTTGCTCAGGCTACTGCTGGCCAGGCACCTCACTGGCTGCTCACATGTGCAACCACTACCACAGCCGAAGTACCTTCTGAACTACCCACGTGCCACCAAAGCCCAGACCAGCAAATCGTGACATTTCTTCAAGTCTTTATTAAATACTAAAACATTCTGTAGTTGCAGCCAATAGGGTTACCCACAGAGGAAGCTTCAGCTGCAGCCTTGTCTGCTGGGGAGTATAACCTTGGCTGTGCCCCAAACAGAAGAGACGCATTCATTGCTCGCCCGAGTGGTTCCTTGCCACGAGTTATGGAAGACATTTCCCTTCTTCACCCTACTCACACCACCTCGGGTATTACACTTCATGGAAACACCCAGAGCCTGAGAAATGGAGCAGAAGCCAAATGGAGAAGGACCACAGACCTCCTTCACACCCAGTGCCAACTGCTTGATCACACCTGGGTTCACCACGAAAGGGATGAGCGCCTCTTCCATAGATGGGGCTTCCCAGATGGGCAAATGGATGTGAAGGATAAAAGCTGCCTAAGGATGCACAGGCATCCTAAACCCTGCCAGTTGCTAGTAATCCAGCAGCCGCAGGCATCTGCAGCACATCTCGTGTTTTGGAAGCTGCAATGGGAACACCATGCACTTTCCCTTATTTCCAAGCATCCCTAAATCCTTGGCTCCCGGCATTTCTACATTGATTAAACACACAGTTCTCGACACTGAAACCCCATAAAAACAAAAATCCATATGAGGAGTGCCCCCATAAACCAGCCAATACCTGCCAGCAGCTGTAATCTTGGTGCCATCAGATCTGCACAATAAACAAGTTCATTTTACTATGGCAGGGTTTTTCTACAAAATGGAAATAAAAATTGGCTTGCGAAGATGAATGATGCCTGTGAAAGTTTTTTGCTGCACTTGATTAAATACACACAACAAACCCATTTTTTTCTACTTGAATGACAAACTCAATAGTCTAAAGTTAAACCCAACAGGGTAAGTAAGATCCTGTATGGATTTCAAAAGATACTATCATTTTTTTGGAAAATCTGACTGCAATGTATACACACTGAAAAATCACTTGAGTACCTCTGGCACCAAACATAAACAAACGGAAAGCTAAAAATCATGTTGTGTTTTTATCTTGATACATCCTGCATAGCAAAGTACAGCCCTGGTTTGCCATTTCATGATAAACCATCTTTTTGCTTTTGATCACTTTCGTGTATAAACATGGATGTGAATGTACATTGGTATCATAAAAAGAAAATGGGAAGAAAAAGCCCAATCACAGAAGCACACCAAGCTGAACCACATGCTTCCCAACCAAAGGGTATTTGTAGATACCAGAATTACCATTTCTCTTCAAGATAACTGATCCTTTTAATGAAAATATAAGAAGCCCTAGAGAAATTCTGGTTGATCGTTATTAAATGCACAGGTCTCATGCATTTTTTTTCCCAGGAAAATGACTGAAGCTTGGCTTTAGCATAATCCTGAAGATTATTTACATCTTCTCTATTTTTTCCACTGCTGCTGAATACTCAGGGCTCCTTAGAAAACCACTGCCAGAGAAACATAAGTATTTTTTTCCCCCCTTTCTTTCCTCTCTCTTTTACCTGCTTTTATACATTCTTTCTTGCACATGAGCAGTGAGGTGTTGGAGGTTAGGATTTTTCTTTTTGTTTTTTTTTTTCTTTCAGGGAATTTTGTCCCATTTGTTGCCTAAGAGATGATAACAATCAGTACTTAAGAGACAAAGAATGTGTCTGGGAGGGGGAGGAGAGGAAGGGTGCCCCTGGCTACTCTCTTNCCTTCCCGGCGGGCGCCTTGCGTGCTCCAGCTGCTTGCAGAAGCTCAGCTGCCACTGCCCAGCCCGCTGTTTTTCAGCTGCTACACTTTTAACTCAACACCCCGGATCCTCCTGACCCCCTGCGGCTCCTGCTACGGCTGTGGAGTTTCTGCTATATTTTGTTTGCCACTCTGGAACCTACTTACCTTTGCTGTTTCAGCCGCTGCTCCGAGGTTCCTGCTACAGCCCATTTCGCCGTCCGNTCTGTTCGGTGTTCTGCCGCCGTTGTTCTTTGTTTGCCTTGTTATACATATATATAAATACACTAGTGAAGAACTGTTATTCCTTTTCCCAAATCTTTGCCTGAAAGCCCCTTAATTTCAAAGTTATAATAATTTGGTGGGAAGGGGGTCACATTTTCCACTCCAAGGGAGGTTCTTGCCTTCCTTGGTAGACACCTGTCTTTCAAACCAAGACAGGAGGCTAGCAGACATGAGAGAAATCCCTGGGGAGCAGCTAGGAAGGGGCAGTGTGCACACAGTCTCAATCCCCCTCCTCAATCCCCAGTTTCCAGACATTTGATGAAGGGGAGCTTAGGTTGCCTTTCAAAAATTTTTTTTTTCTCAGTAGAAAAACATAAGAGAGGAAAAAATGGTGGCTCCTCAGAAGGCAATGGAAGGAGCTGTCTCTCGTCTTTGGAGGAAGGGGCTCCAAAACACTGCAGGTTCCCTGAATACTGGGATGCTTTCGGGAAGGAATCTTACAGGGATGCTTCAACACAAGCACTTTGCTTTCTGCCTCAGCATCCTTTATTGTTTCCCATCACACAACCTCCCTTCCTCTCCTGCTTCTGCCCTATCCACTCAAACGGCTGTGCACAGGGAATGAAAACAATTAAATACTCTTAGACAGGCAGGGCTGCAACTGGCACAGTAATAAGGTCATTATGCGCCTAAACACGCTTTCTAAAAATAAATTACATCCAGGTATAGAGATCTGGCTGCAGCGTGCCCAGGGAATTATCTTAATGCAAAATCTCTAACAGCCTGGTTTGGTTTGGTTATTTCAAAGCAAATCTGGTCTCATGAGGAGGCCAATGACAAGGGCTTGGCTGATGCGCAGCATCACAAATTTCAGCTCCTCTCAGGTCAAGAGGAAGCCAAGAGAGCTGGTGCTCTGCAGGGCCAGACCTTGTGTTAGAGCCAAGGGTCATCTCTCAACACACCAGGGCACGGCCAGGCTAAGGGAGCTCTGCTCCACAACTGGGTGCCATCACAGGTCAGGACCAACATCTCATCCCATCTGTGTGACATACTCCCTGTCACCAGCATGGGGACAGACACTGCCAAGGTCTTGCCTAGAAAGGACCCCATCTGGACTGCAGACTTGGTTAGAATTACCAAGCAGCCTGTGCTGTGTAATTTTTAGTAATTAGAAGCATGATATAGGCATATGGGAGGACATCAATGGACACTGGTAGCTTCGATGGCACAAGTCTGTTTTTTTAGTGGTCAAGAGGCAAAAACTCCCCTGTGCCCTTAAGCTTCTTTAATAAACCAAAATTACACAGAATTCTGTTTTTGGCGGGGTAACCAGACAAATCATTACAAAACCCACTCCAAGGGAAAACTAAAGGTCAAAATTTTTATTTTAACATATGCAATCCATGGAATCATTTAGGTTGGAAAACACCTCTAAGATCATCGAGTCCACCCATTAACTAGTACTACCACGTCCACCACTGAACTCTGTTTTTAAGTGCCACAAGAGACCTGTGCATGTGTATACACAGACACACACATTCCCTGCTCCAATGCACAGCCATATGGGCTGCTTTGCATCCCCAGTCTCCCAAACTGAATACAAACAAGGCTTCATTTATATTGGAATCTGTAGGAAGCTTAACATTTACTTGGCTTTTATGTAAACACTTATGTGAATTACACAAGTTTCAGCCAAGAGTCTTGGCACCCCGCCGTACTGAGCCAGATAATTCATTACAATTAAAAGCAGAGAGGGAGGCAATCAGGCTCACCTGACACCAGGCTGGTATGGATTTGCTCTCACAAATGGTTTCCAGTTTGTCTTCCCAGCAGCTCAGCCTCCCTGGAGGAAACCCCACTGGCATCTGCCTGGGAATGCTGCTCCTGCACCCCAGGGGCAGGCTCTGTGCAGCAGGGACCCAGGACACAGAAGTGTCCCAGCCACCAAGGGAGGATGTTTTGGACTGTGCCTGTGTCTGCACCATCAGAGTGAGGCAGCACCTGCTGAAACTTACCTTGCAGGCAGGTGAGCACAGCCCTGGCTACAAGTTTTATACATAAAGAGCATCACATCCTGACAAAAGTACTTCAACAATAACAATGATGATAATAATAATAATTTTTAAAAAGGCATGTGGATGTGGTTGGGGATATGGCTTAGTGCTGAACTTGGTGGTACTCAGTTAACTGTTTTACTCGTGATCTTAGAGATCGTTTCCAACCTTAAGGATTTTATGATAAAAGAACCCACCCGTGTTCACATGTGATAAGCACATGTGTCTTGGCTTGAAAGACAGGTGTCTGCTAAGGAAGGCAGGAGCTTCCCTTGGAATGGAAAATGTAACCCCCCTTCCCTCTGAATTACTATAATTTTGAAATTAAGGGGCTTTCAGGCAATGATATGGGAAATAGCAATAACAGTTCTTTACTAATATATATGTATATATAAAACAAGGCAAACAACAGTAGCTATGGCAGTAACAACAGAACCAGGAACCCAGTGACGCCTTCTCGGCTGTCAGGCCCTTTCCCCTTCGGTGCAGTTCCGGTCACGGCCGGCAGGGGCGCTGGCGGCTCCCGGTGAGCAGGGCAGGTGCGATGGTTCCCCCGCGGCTGCAGGGGGCGCTCCGGAGCGAGCTCGGGGACCACGCGGTAATGGCGGCTCGGGATCCCGGGAAGGGATGGAGGAAAAGCTTCACAGACCCCCTGAGCAGCTGACCCCAGTGCCCAGCCGGATCCTCGGGAACGGCAGGCTGGAACACAAATCCCAGGTGGTAGACGAGATGTATCAAACTCCGGAGCTGCAGAGGGAACTCCGGGACCTCTCGGCCGGCAGGCGTGTGCAGCTACAGTGCAGCGAAAGGTTCGGAGCAGCGGCAAAGGAACGGCGGGGGCAGGGCAGCCATGGTCCGGCTCCCAGCGGGGCAGGGAAAGGCAGGCTCAGGATCCTGGGGTTTTCCGCTAAGGCACCCCAGCAGATGGTGAAAAGGTCCCTCTTTTAGTGAGGTAGGGTGTTAAATGGGCTCCCGATGCAACAGCCGCTCCAGCGAGCAAGCTCCAGTCACGGTAGAAGGAAGGTAGCAGAAGGCAGAACCCCGCAGTGGTGACAAATTCTCCCAACAGCGACCCCAGCTTCTCTCCCCTCTGAATGCTGACAGAACCAGAAAGCTAGGGGCTCCACCCAACCCCTTGTCCCCAGTCCAGATCTCGCAGCATCTCTGCCCTACAGGAGAAAACCTCAGGTAAAAGAGAGCAGCCAACTGGACCCCTCCCCCGAGCTCTGGCCAGGGCTTTTGTCTCTCTAAAGTATCCAGTCGTTATTGTCTCCTAGCAACATGTATGGGGGAAAATTCCTTGAGAGAAAAAAACCCAAAGGAGAACTCCTAAAACCCCAACAACATGCATCACCCCAAACTGCAAGGCAGCATCTATTCCCCAAATCTCAGCCTTTCTCACTCAGTATCCATAATATGCTAAGCTATCAAAACTATCCTAAGGAAAGTGCCTTAGTCCTGAAGACAAGTGGTGTTATCATTTGGTACATTTCTTCTTTTGTTATTACAGTGAATCTTCCTACATCTCTGAAAATAATCCAATTATTGCTTACCACTGGTAAGGTCACTGTTGCTTTGAACAGAGATTTGGGTAATACTCAGATTATTCTTAAGCAAATATTGCTGAGACTTGAGCAGAAATTTCAGAGAGATTGAAAATTCATTTAACTGGAAACCACAGATGGGAAAGTATTCACACTCTAGTGGATATAAACAACAAAAAGAAGGTATCATTTCTCTGTCTTATTTAAAAAATATTGGCTTATCTGAAATCAACAGCATAGATATATTCAGCTATTAGAACAATATATGATTCTCATGTCATATAACCTTCAAAATACACGCAATCATCGAGTTTTTATTAAATGTTCCCATATGGGCTTCCAAAGGTATTGAACTACTTAAGTGCAATATATGGAAAACAGCAAAAGGTTTGTATTGTTTGTGGGAATAAAAGAGCTCCTGAAGAAAAGCAGATATCAAAGATCCATCTGTAATAAGGAAAGGAAGTCAACATCCCTTACCGTGGTCTTGGAGATAATTTTTCTGCATGGAGCCAAAGAGACAACAGCAAAATCTTACAAAATACAGATGGTGCCAAGAAAAGGTGTCTATTATAATTCCTTTGGTGCAATTAATCATAGGTTCTTTACTGTCAGACCATCTCCAGGTAATGGCAAAAAAATAAGGGAAAAAATACCCAATTCTTTTTGTTATTTTTCCTTAAGCAGGAATTAATCATATTGTCACTGGAAGATGCTTTTTCTGACATTGCTTCACTTGAACTGGCCAACTGATATTAAAAACAAAACACAGCAAGGACTTGCTGTCCCTCTACTGAAAGAATGGAGAAATACTTATATTAACCCACGAGTATCCTGACAGCTAGGAACGACCCATCTCAGCGATACCACCAGAAAATCCAAACAAGCGTCCCTGGACAGGGGGAAGGATGAAAAATTCCAACAGCTCTGGGGGTGGCTGCCTGAGCCATGGATGCCTTCTCCTCCTCCTCTCCTTCTTGCAACCACATCATTTGCTGGAGAATTTCCTCCCAACACCCCAACAACACATCTTCATCCCACAGTAGGGATCTGTACCAGGGCCCCAGCTGAACTCCCACTCAGCCCTTGTGTGTTTGGCACAGTGACGCCCCTATGCCCCTTTTAGAGCTGCATCTTTTTTTTCTCCACACTCTTTCAGCCTCGTGAGGTTTCTCATGAGCACTGCAGGCGGATAACGCCAGGGCGGGATGTTACAGTGTTGTGCTAGGAGTGAGACAGCCAGTGATGTGCCCCTGGGGACACAGACGGGTGAGCAGGCACAGTGCTGGACCATCTCTCTCCTAGGAAACCCACTCCGTCTGCCTCACATGCGCCAAAATCCCAAGGGGATAGTGAAGAGTGGAAATCGCATCAAGAAAACCTATTTGAAGTGATGCCCCACTGTCATGCAGCAAAGGCAAAACGTGTGCCTCAGCCCTCCAAATGACTCTATTCCCTCCAGAGAGCTGCCTGCAAGGAAGCTGCCTGCCCAGCATCAATGATATGGCAGCACTGTCACAAAGCCTAGCCGTGCCTTTGTCCTGCCAGTCTTTGTTTCCTGCCTTCCCATCTTGGACCAAGAAGGGGACAAAGAAGGTCTGGATAGGAGAGAACCACTGCAGGGCAGCCACTGCCTAGTAAAGACACCAGGGGACAAGGATGCTCAGGGAACAAGGATGCCCAGGGGATAAGCGAGATCCCAGACAAGGCTAATTCCCCACTGATGGCTAATGAGTACCATGGGGTTCCCACTCATCTCCCAGCACTGGCTTCTCCCCTCTCTCCCTGCAGCCAGGCAGCAGCGAGTGGCTGCACAGGGATTCAGGCATGTTTTGCAGCAGGAGGCAATGCTCTCATCCACACACTTAACATGTTTTCTATTTTGAACCTCAGTCCCAATGCCTTTCTCCTGTTTGCTTCATAATGCTTTCCTCATCAATGCCCACACCCACTCTGCTGCACAGACACCTGCAGGCTTTTAATTGCTCCTGGATTGCCTTGATTAGATGCTTTCGGGGACCTCTGACTTTTCTCTTAAGAGGTATCCAAGAGACAGGCATAAACTCAGTGTCAATCCAGAGTGCTGGGCTCTGTTTTCTTTTGTACATACACAGCAGCCAGGGCTTGGGTCTGCTTATACCATCCCTGGGCATCTACAGTGCTATGAAATGAGCATGCAAAGGGTACAAAATACTGACTAGCAGTAGCTACACTTCCACTGGGCTAAGGACTCACGCCTCATGGGGCTTATTTCTACAAAAACCTAAGTATGTTGCCAACTAATCCCCTCTTTCCTCTACGTAGTAACTATATCTGGATTTCTTTTTGCAGCTCTTTCTCTGACGACCTGTTTCTTCAGAGAAAAAGCAACAGCCTAAAAAACTGAAAACTAACTATTTAAGAAATAAATTGTATTGGTGCCTTAGGAAGAACATGGGCTATTTTAAGCACATTAGACTGTTATGTTAAATATTAGCAAACAAAGGAAGAAAAAAACACATCGTTTTGTGCTTCTTGTTAATGGCACTAAACCCCAGCACACAGAAAAGCCCATGAGACAAGATTTAAAAAACCATTCTGTGAGCTGCAGAATAACCTCCAGGTTAAAAGTGCATTAAGACAATTATAATCAAAACATCTCTGTCAAGGGTGAATCTCAAATCCATGTTCAGGGACAAGTTCAACTTCTCAGCAAGTGAACACAACCAAGCCACACCATTGTTTTGCTGCTAATGGCAGGAGTAAGTTATCTTGGCTACCTTGCTGGGGCTGGCACTGGCATGGGGACCCAGGGTCCACTGCTGCAGGATGCGGGTACTGTGGGGGAGCCTGGCATGCCAAGGGAGCCCAGCATGTCAAAATGCCCAGGCTCCTTACAGCATCCCCCTTCCAAAAAGTAGCCTGGGTGAGACAGGCTGAGACCTAAGAAATGATGGATGGCTCTGAGATACATGAACAGATGCAGCATCTGAGAAGAGGCAGGGCAAAATGCAGAGCCAGGGAGCAAGCATTGCCTGTGACTATGCTGGCACAGTCCAGCCTTGATGCTGCCAGGGTTTTCAAGAAAGAAATAAAAAAATAATAAAACCCCCCAAACTCATCTGGCACAGACTACTTTAACAGGCATTTGCACAGACACTGGAGGAATATCCAAAGTATAGGTGTGTTTAATATGGCAAATTTACAAACAGCACTTGATAATGCTGACTGGGTAGAGCACTTCCCAAATAAACTTTAGGGTCAGGAGGACCAAGAGAAGATACACTCTAACCTGCTTTTAGCCAAGGCTATATAAATGCGAAGAGCCTGGGGAGGCTGCTAGCAGGAAAACAAAACGGGAAGGGTGGATTTAACACAGAAACCCGAGCTGGCTCATTAGTGTGGACGCAGTTGTCAAAGAGCTCAGGTGTGCACTAAAGCACCTACCCGGCCAACTGAGCCCAGCTATTTAACCCAGAGTGAATGAGACTTCACTGGTGGTACCATGCCACCATGCAGACCAAGGCAGCTGAAACAGCCAGCAAACACCATGTATGGTGGGATTTCATAAATCCAGTCCAATAACCAGTTGCACAGAGCAAATGCATATTGAAATAATGCCACTCGCAATATCAAGGTTCTCATCAGGGACAAGTATGTCATGAATCATTGCTGAAGCCAAATTTAAAAGGATACTGATGCCCAGGCATCCCATTTGGTGCTCATATAACATATGGCACATGTGAATTTTATAGCCTTTGTATTAATCTGCCCAGAATGCCATCACTTTGTGAGATTTCATGAAATATTAAAATTAATGAGGATAATTTATTTTACAATTCTTGGCAAAGGCCCTGGGAATGATGAGAACCTCCCCATTAAGTTCATTCAGGTTTGTGACTCGCAGCCCTAATATCTGGCATCTGTTTGCCGAGTGAAAAACACAATGTTTTTCAAGTCGGTTATTTGATGGATTGGCCTGAATTTATTTATTAAGGTTTCTACAATCCATTATCACGGCAGGAAACAGAGAGGGAGGGATGATAGACTAAGCTTGTTTATCAAACCATGTGAAATCTACAGAGACATTCAAAACAATTCTCTCTAGCCACTGCAGGAAAGTGTCGGGCATCTTTATTGATAGCCCAACTGTGCACAGTTGGCTTTCAAAAACCCAACAGAAGACTATGATGTATAAGTACAATACAGGAAAAGGCTGAATTTTCATGTCTTGTGATAAATACAACAGTGCTAGAGTAATTTCTAAAGGACTCTGCCCACCTGTGTGCAAAACAGTATTTAAGATATCAGCAGGTGGCAAAATGCTCATACACCAATGGAGAAACCCAGGCAGTGACAGACAGCATTGGAAAGCAGCCAGGGCCAAGATACTCCCTGCTATAATGATTACCGTGGAAGAGAGGGGTTTCTGCAATGTGTATCCAGAAGATTCAAAGCCAACAGCTGCTGGGAACTTTGAACAACCACAGAATTCAATAGTAAATATCTCATGAATGGTTAACACCTTGCAAATCTTTTCAAGAGCAGGGAATGGTATCAAACTAGTAGCCTGCTGCAAAACTGTGTGTGCACAAGATACAAAGTCAATGTTTCAACCAACTAATCATGAGAAAAGAAGGGTTCATGCAAGGTGCCTTAGTCCAGCCACCTGCCCCAAGGGGTAGGGGAATTGATTGTGTGAGTAATCGTGTGCGTCTTGGACCTTGGCTACGTCTGTGCACATAGGAAGAGGCAGCGGAAGAAATCAACTGCAGCAGGATATTGTTGTGTGTAACAGCTTCGGCTGTGCTCACGTCTGAAAAAACAGTTAGCAATCCCTGTACCTGAAACAGATCACACATCAACTTCTGCAAAATTTATTATTCCCTTATTTCCTATTGCAAATTGGTTGACTGAAGTCCTCCAAGCTTCGCAACCAAACAAATCATCCTAATAAACATGAACCGAAGGGAATGGGTGGAGACAAATCTGCTTAAATGAGCACAACTGGTACTTACTGAACACACAGCTATGAAAACTTGAGTCTGTGTCTATGGAGATGTTTCCCATTAAAAAACATCTTGTTAATACCAAATACTCTTGGACTACTTCTCCACAATGTAAGAAATCATGTGCAAAATTACATTCTACTTCCAAGATGCCATACACATGAACAGCAGAAAAACAATATTATGAAAAAGGAATTTCATAGTTCATGTGACTGTGCCAAAATGGCTGCACTGCAACCAACCACACCAACCACACCATCCACAAAAGAGCCAGTATCTGCCCAAAAGCAGCCCACAGTCAGAATCACAATTGATAAGGACAATGATGATGATAAATGAAGTTGGACCGACAACAACTGGCTCTGAATTACACTTTGATTCTATTATTTCCATCTCCGAAGACACATATGCTCAATATATTGAGAACATATGGTGACATGGTGACACACGGATTTGCATCTATTTCAAAGGTACGTGGAGTCACATAAGCAGAGCAGGAGCGTGTGCTTGCTCCAGCCAAGATACTCATTTATTCTTCATACGCATTTATGTGTGGAAATGGGCTCATCAGCATCACTGCTTGGTTCATCCATAATTAACATCTGGACGCCAAAGAGAATGAAAGCTGACACAAGATCCAAGTATTCCAAAACTCTGCAAGCTCTCTGGATACTTGAAAACTAAAGAAATATCTTGACCTGAAAAGGAGACTTTCCATTTCCAGTTTAAGCATGTGCTAAATTGTACAGACATGGTGGTCCAGGGTGTTGACCCCATGTCTCAGCTGATGAAGGATGACCTTGCAAGATGGAGTGATCACACAGTAATGCAGAAACAAGAGATTTTGCTTTAACAACTCTTTTCTGGGAAATGATCAAGTGGAAACAGTGCCATTCAATTAAGGGGGGCTGGAGAGTAAAAATCAGCGAGGGGAGAAAAACCAATACAAAAGAGCTTCCATGCACTGCCCAAACATGACAAGGATGCAGACGGCCATGCCTTGCTCCCACAAGGGAGGTTTGCTGGAGAAACATTCCCTGAGAGATACCTCAAGTCCCTGTTCATCACACCCCAGCCAGGGGCCCTGTTCTCTCCTCAGGGCAATCACAGCGCTAAACTGGCTGGGATGCAAAATTTTGACTGGAACCAAAGAATCTTGAATTGGCTTTGCAATTTTGTTTCTGGAAACCTCAGAGCAGCCTTCCCTTTTAGACAGCCCCATGCTGCTCGTGTATGGTTTCTCTGAGTCTCCTTGCTTTTAAAGGTCCATCAGACATAACTAGGATCAGGAAATGGACAAACACACTTGGAAAAAGTCATTAAAATACTTGTAATGTTCCCTTAAACATTCACTGTTGTGCTTTACTGGAGGACACCACATGCCCTCTTTGTGCTGTGATCTCTGCCAAAGGAAGTAATCCTGGTTCTTCTATGCTTTAACCCATGGCAAATCAATCTGGATCAACAGGTTATACCTGTCCCTAGAAATAAGGAGGCATTTCTCCAGGGCACTACCTTCTCCTCAACTCAACCCCTCTGGGAAGTCCCTTGGCAGACTGGCTGTCCCAGGTTTTTTTTACACTTTTTTTTTTTTTAAACAATGTATTTTCAGAGGACCTGGGCAGAGTTTAGGTGCTGACTGACCTAACATCAAACCCTCAGCCATCACCACTGCAGTACTAGGGCTTGCAAATCCATGCAATGCACCAGCAAGGTGGGATTATCTGTTGGTATAACTGACCCAGGAGCAGAAATGATCCCTGCTCACACCTTGGTGAGGTGAGAGGCTGAGGCTGGTGGACAGTTTGCTTTCGAGTAGCTGTCAGAGATGGAGGTGAAGTCATCATGAAACAGAGGCACTGTGGTAATTGTGAGGTGAGAAAGAGGACATACAACCCCCTACAAATCCTCAGCCATGCTTTTATGCCAAGCAGTTAGGGATAGACTCATTTCATCGTAAACATGCTTCTTGTTTGCAAACAAAACTAATGCCACAGCAGAATCTCCTTACAGAATGTCAACACGAGTCTGAGATATGTTTTCTCCCCCTACAAAGAGAAGATTAACTATAGTACTTTTGGCAACTCACATTTCAATTAATAAGAGCACTATCTTATGAATAAACCCAATTATCAACTATCAAAATCCAAAGTTTCCTACAAGAGGGGTTTCAGCAAATGAGGAAAACAAAGCTTCACTTGCTGTTAGCAGAAGGATGATCCGTCTTTACCTTCCCAGATACTCTGGGCATTTGGCATCACACCCACAACACAGTGAGTCAATATACATATTACATATATTACATATGTTATGTATCAGTACTCTGGGTCTCCAAAGGCATAGGATTACAGACCACTCATCAACAGCAAAGCTTATGTGTGCTATTATCCACGTAGTTCATGCTTCCAACTAGTGTAACTGTCTTGGGTGATTTAAATAAGAACTGAAAATCTTCCCACAAGACTGAAGCAGCACCATCGAATTTGTAAATACCTTGGGCTCCACAGAAGGATGTTAATGCTAATACAGGGAATCCGATGCAAATGAAAAATGAAAAAAACCCTCATTACAGAGTTTCTTGTAATGACAGTGCTCAAATATAACCACAACAGTCTGCTTTTGATTAGAGCAAGCCATTTAGTGCCACCGTTATTATTTGTTGTTTCTATGGTTCCTTGGGTGCACATCACTCTTCCCAGACAAACACAGAGAGAGGCTCAAAAGCTTCTTCACTGAGATAAGAAATCCTGCTGGATTTCAGCAAGGTTGAGCCAATGCACACCTCTGCCCTCCTCCCGGTTCCAACAGGGCTTTCCGTATGGACTTGACGTCTCTTTTCTCCTTTTTGGAGGAGTGGGGTTCCCTTACACATTGAGCTGCACTGGGAACTTCCCATGTTCTCCTATCCATCAGCAGAAAAAGTTCTCACTTTTATTATATCTGGAAAAAAGTCATTCCCACCTTAAGGGGAATTGTTTGGGGTTCATTTAAATCTGCGTAGTGCCATGGATGCCAAAAAAAAAGTCCCCAGGTGTGTACCTCAGATTAAGCACATGATCCCCACCCAGTTGCCTCCAAGGTACATCTACATGGCCAGCACCCAGTGACCCTTCAACCATCACAGAAGTACCCTTCCTTCAGACTTCTCACCTGAGGCCTATTNCAAAAAACCTCCAGCAACCTGTTGGGTCAGAGGGTTAGAAAATGGGAGTCCAATTTTAATTAACGGCCCATAAGCCCAAATTTTTACATTGCATGCCCAGATTTGTGACCTGGGTTCCCTGGCACATGCCTTTGTTTGGCTGCAGGAGGTGAGACCAGGCACACAAAAGCAGCTGCACAGCCACAGGGTCAGTTTGTGCAGCATTAATGAGGCAATATAGATGATAAGAAATACATCCAGTGCCTGGATATATTGAATGCTCGGGGGAACTGGGCTCATATTAAACAACAAAATGGCGATCTGTTGTGTAGGGATGCACGTCTGAAAGAATGGTTTCCAGGCTGGACCACACCAGTGGTAAACAGAGATTGAAAAAAACTTCTCTTTTAAAATAGAGTAAAAAGAATAGTATCTGCACATACAGTACATCTACAGCACACATATATCTTGCTTACATTTTTCCATGGAGCCTTTATGACAGCTCTCCTTTAATTTGTGTCTCTTTCGTACCAGGATTTTTCTTTTAAGCATAAGGTATTTTACTGACGCAGAATGGGGCTTTCTACCTTAGAAAAGAATATGAATGAGAATTGCCACACCTTGCTTTTGCCCCCTCAGATTCTCCCAGCTCTGGATGGCTGGGATGGATTGTGATGCTGGAGCTCAGACAGGAAGAAAAACAAATGTAAAGTTGTTTTAACTTTTATACTTCCATGTGCAGTACATAAACCCCTGTTCAGGGTAAAGAAACCCATTGTGGAGCTGGAGGGAGTGATAATCAGAGTACAGAGGTCTGAATAAATATGTCAAACTATCAAACTGTCAGATTTGGCTCTTTCCTTTTCTATTTCAAAGGCACCAAACAAACGCTTGGGATTAATAAAATATCATTTAGAAAGGCCATATAATAACGAGGCTGGTAATAAATCACGTTAGCAAAGTATCCCAGTACAAACTTGTGTGTTAGTGCAACAGATCTTGGGAGTAAAACACTGTTCTCCACTCCTCATTATTAAAAACTTGTTTTGTTGCCATTGACATGTTGTTCTCAAAGCTGTTGAAAAATTTCCTGCTTGTCAGTGATTTTAAAGAAATGTTCACTATGGGTTGAAATTCCCACCTGAAGCTGCTTGGGTTGCTGTGGGGCAGGTCACCACATCCCTGCTCCTCCTGTCTGCCTGGATGCTGGACCAGAGCTGGAGTGGAACTAGGACACTGAATCCTGACAAAATTTTACCTATTGTTACAATTCCACAATTTGATTTTTACTCCACTTCTCACATCTGTTTGCCAAATCCAGCTATTTCCTTATCCATTTCATTTAAACATTATTTTTCTCTTTGACATAAACAGTTTATCAGTGGAGAGATACTCTACACCAAACGAGAGCTGTGAGCAATATTCCACCCTCTCACTTATGTAAATACTGTTTATTAATGACAGACACAGAGTGCAACACCTGAACCAAGGCCTGCGAAACTTTGCACCCACACTTCGGCAGAAAATCTGAGAAATGTGGGAAGGTTTGATGGGGTGTAAATCAGAGGGAACCCCAGCTTGCTACCAGGGAGCTGTCAGATCTCCAAGCACCTTGCCATGCCAGGCAAGGCTCTTCGTACACCATGAGCCACCCCAAAATGCAAACCCATTTTCTGCATGTCCCAAGAGGTCCTAAAAAGGCACATTTTTCTGAGTGGACATATCTGACTGTGGCACGGTGAGGACAGCTTTTTGCTTTGTTGTTGCCATTTTAGCCCACAGTTGGAGGGAACCCGGCCAGAGGAATCGAGTGAAATGGCAGTTCCAATATTATGACAAGAGATTTGCACCACAGATCAGCAGCTGACGTGATGAAAACCAATATTCCCCAGTAAATGGTATTCCCTGAATGACTGACCAGGCAACTCAAACGAGTACAAAAATATAAAAAAATCTATAGGTCAAATTATTTAAAATCTTGTCTAATCCTTGTTTGCTTCACTAATGACAACAAACTCTCTCACTTTTCATCTGCATTACTTCAGCTGTTTATCAGAATTTCAATAAAGAGCTTTCTTTTTCTTATTCCTGTTTACTTCCATTTCCTATTTAGAGATTTCAGACTTCAGCTTTGAACATTGGCTCCACTCTGCTGCTTTTCATCTTGCACCAGCAGACTTGCAGCCCACTGAAATAAGGTAACCTCTCCTCTGCCTGCCCCCGGGCAGAGCCCAGGGCAAGGTGCAACTCCCTGGATAAACACGCTGTGAGTCACTTTGTTACTGAGGCTGGGTGCAAGCTAATTAATTGACCTTATCGTTCCTCTGTACTGTATTTATTCAAGGCAACCTCCCCAGAAAGGCTGGCTGCCTTGCAGTTACAGCATTCAGATGTTATAAGTTCATGAGCCAGAATCAGTAAACATGATGCAATTATAAAAATAAGTTGATGTGGAAAATCAATTTAAAGGGTCCTCAAGAGAAAAAGCACTTCTAGATAAAATGCCTCATAAAAATGCACATAATAGCACCCTGAGTGCAGCACAACCAACAATCCAGGACTGCATTTTATTTCATACTGGGTGAGTTATACCCCAAGACAGATATGTGATTCTGCCTTTCCCATCCAGCCATGTATCCAAGGTCCATAGCCCTGGATCTGCTCCCACTTCCCAAGCCGCTTTGACTGGACCACACCAAGCACTCAGCCATTTGGAAGATTGACAGGAGGGGTCTTCTCCTGTTGTGCTTCTTACTGTTTCCCAGGGTTTCTTTTTGATTTTACTGTCACGTTAATGCTCCTGAAATCCTGTGATAATCACCCTTAATCCAGCAGTCAGCATCCCATAATTTGTTACCTTGCATTTAGTCCAAGGAAGGTGTGAAGGTGTTTTATACAACCTAGTCACAGACAGATGAACTTTTAAGTGCAGAACTGTTTCTACTTGCAAACCAATTTCCATAAGGGAGACAAGAAAGCCTTTGCACAACCCTGCACTTTCACACGGTCAGCACATTCTGTTGGCTCTTCTGGCAGCTCACAGAACCACATCCACCAGCTTTACTGCCTGCTTGCAGGACTGGACAAGAGAGGACAAGTCTGTTCACCAGTGGCTTCTTCCTTCTTCGGAGGTCTCAAGAAATTCAAGTGGTTAAATCTCTAATATCATCAGAGGGCTCTGGTGAATCACGACCTCTCATAGTCTGACGTCACCAACATGTGTTCTTAGTTGCAAGATCATCTCTTCAGGATGCTCTGCCCTACATCTCCAACAGCTAGTGCATGGGCTGAAGGGAGAGCACCTACACCTTCGGAAAAAGCCCAGCTGCAAAGCAGGCACCATACAAACATGTGCCCAGGGTGCTTGTAATCATCTCGAGGAGTGAATGAGTTTATAGAATCACAGAATTGTTTCGGTCAGAAAAGACTTTCAAGATCATGAAGTCCAACCATTAACCCAGCACTAACAAGCCCACCACTAAACCATGTCCTTGAGTGCCTCTTCTGCTTTACTTTTAAATACCTTCAGAGATGGCAACTCAACCACTTCCCTGGGCAGCCTGCTCAACACTTGACAATCCTTTCAGTGAACAATTATTTCCTAATATCCAATCTAAACCTCTCCTGGCGCAGCTTGAGGCCATTTCCTCTTGTCCTCGTGCTTGTTGCCTGGGAGAACAGGCTGGCCCTCACTTTGCTACATCCTTTCAGGGAGTTGTAGAGAGTGATAAGGTCTCCTCTGAGTCACCTTTTCTCCAGGCTGAGCCCCCCCAGCTCACTCATCACTCCTCATAAGCCCTTAGGAGTGTTCCTTCCTTTAATTTCTACCAACATCTTCTAAGAGAGTCCTGTGAGCACTGTGAGGAGCCTCACCTTGTTGGAGCCAGGATTACACCTTCCTTGCCCTCAACTCGACAACAGCAGGAAGAGCTGTCAGGTTGTGCAGAGAGACACTGATCCCATGACTATCTGAGCACCACTACAGCCACATAGGTTGGGTAGATGTGTGATGCCCTGAGGGGTCCTGGGGCAGGTGCTGCAGAAGAGCACAAGTTTTGGGATCTCCTGGTAGAGAATCATCCCTGTGCCCCTTTCTGGGCTACAAGCAATGAAACAAACTGAGCATTTGGACAGAGTGCTATCCCAGCCCCGACGCCAACATGTGCCAGATGCCATGGCAGCTGGTGCACTGAGCTAATGATGTCCGGCCACAGTTACATCGCCTCAGGAGAAAGCCTTTGCCTGGCATTGCCCTCTCTCCCTGTTCTGCCTGCAAGGGGAAGAGACCACTCCAGCCATCGCACTGCAGGGCCCTTCCAGCCCCTCCTTCCAGCAAAAATGACAGGCTCTCCATCGAGGTGATGGAGCTGGACCTGGCAAACTCTCCACCGCTCTTCTACAAAAAACTCCGTTCCATGAGGAAAATAGGGGTGGGTGAGCTGGAGAGGCGATGCTATCCCTTATACCCAGCATGGCCCCTTCCCTTTGCCTCTCCCCACATGGTGTTTAAGGCAGCTCAGCAAAGCATCCCAGACTCAGGGCTGGCTCCCACCCACTGTATCTACACAGGACCCTGCTCGGCTGGACTGGCCAGCACCATTTCTGTGCTCTCTGCGTGTGGTCCCTGTTCAAGCACCATCTGTCTTGAGTTTAGCACAATAATGCTGCAGCCCCACCAATTAAAACAAGCTGCAGAGTTAAATCCTGAATAAATGCAAAGTTAAGCAAATGATCAGCAGTGAAGATAAACAGCACGGGGATGGGTCTGGCACTGAGGTGGGAGCCAGAGGGGCTGGCAGACCACAGAAGGTGATGGCATGGACCCCAAACTTACCCCAGGTAGAGCCAGTACCGTTCCCGGCCTTTAGACTGGTGACAGTGACACCTGGACACTGCTCGCTGTCTTTAATGCAGACTTAACTGTTCATTTTCTGCTGCATGGCACCTCACTACCCCAGGGTCAGGTGAAAATGCAATTATTATCCAGCCTGCCTGGCATCCTCCCCATTCTAACCATTCCACGTCATACTGGAGAACAGGGTGGGATGCTCCCAGTGCCTGCATCCAGCCCCTGCATGTGACAGCCTGTTTAAGGCACTGACTCCTGCAGGTCCTGCCTGCTGTCCCAGTACTGCATCTACCAAGGATTTTAGGAGATGCAGGAGCTCTAAGATGCTCTCAGAGGAGCAGCTCTGCACCATGCTCCTGGTGCACGGGCTGCCCAGGTCCATCCACCCCACGGGCACAACAGGACACACACCCTTGCAATAGCACATCCTACCAATCCCACTGTAGAGGTCCTGCTGGCTCCAGTGGGAATGGGACCATTTCTTAACCTAGAGGATGCAGCTGGAAGCTACTCAGTGGGGATAGTTTAGATAAGCATCATATAAAATATCTGAATTCCAGTTCCTGTGCAGAAATGTATCTGCTTGTATTTACCACCCACATACTATTTTATTAAGACATAATCTCAAACAAGAATTGTTGCCATTGCTCAAGTTTATTTTAACATATGGCCAACTGAGCCTAAGAAAAAACACGTAAAATACATTTTAACATGCTATTCTTGCCTAATGGTTTTAAAAATTTTTTTAATGTGCAATATATATTTATACATTCCAAACATTTGGGGAGGTGTACATTAAAAAATTATATCAGCCACAAGTTGACTGTTAAATGAAAAAAGTACTGTGGTTCCTTTGTATTACTCCAAAACCACTAGCGTTGCATTAATTTTCAATAGGTAAAAGGTAATTTGTGGCTTCATAAATTCTGTTCAAGACATGGTAATTCTTACCTGGTCACAGCTGTCAGACACTGATAGGCTATACCATGGTGATGGGTTTTTAAAACCAGAGATGGATGTGTTGTGAAAATCCTGAGGTATTTAAAAGGCTGAAAAATTCTTTCACTCCAGAAAAAGCCCATCTGAAGTCCTGGCTGGGGTTAGCTGCTTTCTCTACAGTTCAACAAAGCACTGAAACACACACCTAATACAGAGCACAGGAGTCAGTTCTGCTGCCTTTGATAAACCATTTTTGCATGCAACTTTAAGCACACAATTTGCCACATAATCATGGGTATTGGGACCCCGTTAACTGAAAACCATTTGCAGAATGAGCATCCTTGGGGTTTCCAGCTCCCTCATCCCATTTGCACACAGGTACGGTGCAGGCACCCATCCCGCTCCTGCAAACAGGGAATGCTGCTTGCCTCCCCACTCCCAAATTATTCCCCCAGGCCTTAAAGAGTGTCTGGTGGTGCTGATAATCCCCACAAAATTGAAGTGCAGTAACACATCAAACCATCCTTGGGCTGTCCTGGATAGAAAGCATTCCCTCTATCCAGGTTGTTCAGAGTCGCTCACTCCCATGGAGGAGCATCCTGATGAGAGACCAGTATGTCCCACCCAGCCAGAGTGTAGAGGGTTCAGTTCGTTTCCTGGCCAATGCACCAATTAATGTGGTGGTTTAGTTTGCATCTTTTACTTTTTTGTGAGATAAGAATTAGAAGAAGGGCAAAGCAGGCTCAAAACTTTAAAGAATACAAAGAAGTTTATTACTAACAGAATTAATGGTAATAAAAAGAATGATAATGATAAAATTAAAGCAAACCCTCCCTTTCCCTCCAGCACCTCCCCCTAATAATTTCCCAACTCGCACAAAGGATAACACATGTGATTTTAGGTCAGAATTGCAGCTCTTAAGTCTCTTTCATATTTGAAAGAAAAAGAGGTTCCTTCTGCTTCAATGTGGTGCTTCAAACTGCCACAGCAAACAAACCCGCCCGGAAATCTGCTGCCGTGAAATATATTTCTCTCATGAATTCTGCAGTCTTCCCACAACTGCTATCATGAACCAAGAATGGGGTATTCTTTTTAAGGATAAACGAATTCCAGCCTGGAAAGCAACAACTCTTTTAAAAGTCTCTTACAGCTCCCAAGTGACCTTGGCGTGGTCACGCTTCTCCTCTGCAGGCTACACATGGAATTCTCTTCCCCCCATGTCTCTGACCGAGAAATAGAACAGTTTGTGACCTTACAGTCTCTTACCACAGCATGCTAGAAGTCTTTTTAAGCTACGCGCGAAAGACACGCTGCCTCCCTCCTTTTCAGTCTCCAGCAACACGTGACTTGCTTTCTCTTTCTCTCTGACCTTGCAGCCTCCATGTCGAAGGGCTGATTTCTTTTCGGGCTTTGCGGTGGAAAGAAAAGCCTCTTCTCCTTTATGCTGCGAGCTGTTCGATGTCGGCTGCGTTGGTGGTAGAAAACTGTCCCGGCTCCCGCCGGGTCCGCGCCACGTGGAGTGGGGGAGGGGAGCCCGTCAGCCCCAGATGGTCTCGGCTACAGTTGCAAGCAGCCATGGCTGTTTCTCAGCTGTCCACGGGCTCCGAGGGGTTCTGCAGCACCCCGGGGGGTGCCGTGCCTCATCCCCGAAGAGGGATGGGGAGAGAGCAGGGGGCTCGGCCCGGCCCGGCAGGCCCAGGCCCGCCACCCCTCCCGGCTGAGGGACCGGAAAAGAAGAGAGGGACTTCCCCTCACCAGTGCCCTTTTATATGCAAAATCGTGAGAAGCGATTGGTCTAAAACCCTGTCCATCAACTCAGTCTCTTCAAACCACCACACAGAGGGATGCTGGAGCCTCAGAGGGTGCAGCCTATGAAGAGCGACCACAGGGCAGCCCAGGCTTCCCCACCGAAGCCTCTGAGCTGCTGTGACCCACTAACCCATTCCCACATTGGTTTCTCATCCATATGATGCAGACCCAACCATGGGTGGCAATCACAGAATCACAGAATCATTTAGGTTGGAGAAGACCCTTAAGATCCTCAACTCCAAGCATAAATTTAACACAATGAGTCTTGCTCCTTCCATGGTGCCATATAACCAGAACATGCCAGCCATTCCCTGGTGGAAGACAGGCTCCCAGTTCATCAGCGACCACACCCAGGGCTGGGAAAAGTCCTTGTCAAAAGCATGGATGAAGGTACAGCTGAACACCTCTTCATCAGTCCCTGCTTCTCATGCTTAAAGGGATGCAGCTCTACATGTATCTATCCTCACATGAAAGCCCACTCTGCAGAATTTAATTGAATACATTCTAAAATATCCGCTTTGTTTCTTCACCAATAAACCAGAAAGCTGCTCTCTCACATGTTTATTTGAAATAGGGATTTAGCAAGCATTAAATGCTCTCCTCTCAGCTACAGTTCCAGGCCAGGATTTAAATATCTGTGTTACAAGAAGAATTCTAGCTTTAAACCGCAGTAAGCACATTCTAAAAACGGAATAAAATAATCAATTCCATGTGCAAATCTCTGCCCTCCTGGTAACCTTCCTGACCCAAATACAACCAATGCTCTGACCGGCATGGGATGGTCCCCTTGTTGTATGCTTAAAGGAAGCCAGAAAGCTAAGACAGAAAACACTCCCTAATTTTTGCAGTTTTCAGCTATTACCCTCAAAGGACAGAGGGTTGGGAGGATGAACTCTGAGACCACTTGCAAAGGCCACTCTGTGCACACACAGCATTCTTTATTCAGTATTTACATATTGACTCGCATCCTGTTTTGCTGTAAACCATAATGTTACTTCACTGCTGCCTGAAAAATGCAAATTCCAGCAGATCTGGCAAAACACTTTAGCCACTGCTTAGCTTCCAGGCCAGCAGTTGCTCAATGGGGCTATTCATGAGCCCTGCAGAGACTTTAATCCTTTCTGCACCAAGCGGTGCTGAGCTCTTTTCCTGGCTGCAATCTGGAGTTCCTGGCAGGACATATTTTCACCTCTGCCCTCTGCCTTTATCTCCTCTCCTTGTGCTGCACATGAAGTAACAGCCAAAAAAAAAAAACCAAACCAAACCAAACCACCAAACCCCCCCACCAAAACCCAAACAAACCCAAACAAACAACAACTCAAAAAACAACTAAAAAACCCCCCAAGAAAATCATAGAGAATGCAACGACTTTGATTTGTTTTCAGTGCTGGCCTGAAGACAGCCATGGTTCAGCACAAGCAGTGGGCAGCAAAGGATGGTATTGCTGATCCCAGCCTGGCTCACCATTACAGACACAGAGAACTGTTATTTTCTATATTTCTAGGATACCACTCATACAGAAAACACTCAAGATTAACCTTACATTAGGTACGGGGTTACCATTTTTTGAAATGCATTTTTAATTTCTATTTTTTAAAGAGAAAAAGGAGAATCATACAGCTTTTTACATCCAGTGAATCAAACTCCTTATAATTAGGGCTGCTGGTTTCCAAGGTAACAAGGATCCAACTCTCTTTTACATGAAGTAAAAATAAAGAACAGCTCCATCCAGCTACCAGCGTGGTGTGGGCACTTTAAGCCAGCCCACCATGGGATGGTGCTGCAGACATGGTGGAGCTTGGAGCACCTGGGGCAGTTCTGCCACCACACTGGAGGAGGGACACACAGCGGAATACTCTGTTTCCAATCCAGCCAAAATAATGGACATGGGCAAGGTGTAAACAGGGATTTCTCCAGCCTTTCGACTGGTGCCTGTGTCCCCTTGGCCCAGGACTCCATCGCCACCACCACCCCTCTTTCTCCAAGAGCAGCATCGCCCACACCCCTCTCCAAGGGCTACAGCCTCCTCTGTGATGACTTCACCTCTAATAATAACTTCCAGAGCCCCATGGACTCCAGAGGAAAATTAACTCAAGTTACTTTTCCCTTTTACACTCCTCTTATTTTAGGAATTTGATGTAGGTGTAAAAGAAAAAGGACACACCTATCATAGCTGGAAAAAAGCGCTGTGGGTATGATGTGACTCTGGCAAGCACAAAATCACAGGAGGATCTGCACTGACTGTCTAAAGCAGTAATCTGCCTGGACCAGGCTTCCGTAACAGATGT
The DNA here is from genome assembly GCA_013397055.1 of Pachycephala philippinensis. Lineage (NCBI taxonomy): Eukaryota > Metazoa > Chordata > Aves > Passeriformes > Pachycephala > Pachycephala philippinensis. The sequence continues at coordinate 230,565 of VWZT01005001.1, forward strand.
TGCCATTTATATATGTAATTTAGTATTGCTTTTTCAAATATATAAGGGGTGTATGTGAGCGTGTAACTGTGTGTGAGTGTGTCTGTGTGTTAGTGTGAGTGTGTGTGTAACTCTGTGTCTGAGTGGGTGTGTGTAACTGTGTGAGTGTGTGTGTGAGAGTGTGTTTGAGTGTGTAAGAGTGTGAGTGTGCATGAGTGTGCAAGAGTGTGTGAGAGTGTGGCACAGTCATTACACAAAGTCACCACTCTTGCACCAAGGCCTGGGCACCTGGAAAACTTGGATGTCCCAAAGCCTACCAGTCACTTGTATAAAATGTGAACCTGGTTATTTTCTGGATGGTTTCTCTCCCCCTGCTTCTGGCAACCCAGAGCCAGAGCCTGTCTTGAAAGCAGCTGAAGGGACACAGCCAGTGGGACAGCACGTCTCACAGACAGCTTGACTTTTAAGTCCCATGTAATGTAGAGGAAGTTCCTGGCCTCCCTCTGTCACCAAAGCCTGGGAGATCGTTTCCAATCAAAGCAGCCCTCTGCAGCCCTCAATATACTGTATTCCATTGCCAGATGTCGGGTCAGAGTCATTCATGCAGTCAAAAAACCTGGTTACATCCACACACCATCTAAGCATATGAGCTACCAGGATGTCTCTTGAACAAAACAAACCCAACTATTTGCACAACAGTGGACAAGGGGTTGTTCACTTCTGCAGAAGAATGCCTATGATGTTTAAATGCTTTCCAAGAAAAACCTTTTCCGTTTTTTGCTTTACATCCAACCACAAAAGCTTTTTCCTCATCTATTAGGAATCTTTATTACAGATAAACTGATGAGAGAATGAGATTGGCTGAGTAAATTTGCAACTGCTGCTATACTATAAGTCAATAGAGAAAGAGATACAACTTGCTTGAGCTTCCAAGTACTGCTTTGAGAAGAAGCGTGGCCGTCAGTGCAGCCCTGGTGCTGGCAAGGACCTGTGGGCAGCCTGGGAAGGTCTTTCCCTCTCCCTCCTCTGCTTCCCCACCTTGATGGTGTGACCTTGCTGAAGGAAGTTACCTGGGTTCAGAGTAACCCAAGCAAGGTAGTCCCCCCTGCAGGGGCACCAAGCCATGGCAAGGAATGCTGTGGATGCCAGAAGTTCATATGGGCTCAGAAGAAGAAGATAACTTACAGGACAGAAAGACACCCAGGGACACCTAATACCTGGAAATCACCATGGCTTAGAAAGTTCCCAAACTGGAAATACTTTGGGTGTGGGAACACACGCGAGAGACTGTCACAGTGTCCTCTCCCCAGCACTGTCACAAACACTCCCAGCTACCTGACTCAACCTCTCCTCTCCACTCTCAGGTTGTGTTCACCTTCACTTCCAAGAACCAGAGCATCTTGTAAACCACCAAATCAATGTTTGTTTGTCTGTTTCTTTAGTTGAAAACATACAAATGCTACATTTGACAAGCCATTCCTTTTGCTTCCAGACACTTTTCAGACCTGCTTCCCCACTTCTCCCCCACACGCTTTGGCCGATTATGAGCGACAAGGAAGTTTTACCAAGGAAGTTTTTCAACCCAAGCCTAACGTTAAATAAAGCTCAAATTCACGGGACACTCTACATAAACCCAGCAGAGACATAATATGGCATGAGGCGTTTGCAGAATCCACTTTGGAAATCCACAGAGGTGCTTACAAAGACATCTACCCTGATCAAAGTGATTTATATTTTTCATGAGTGAGCAATTTTTTTACTAGGAAAGAGACAAATTTAATTTTTAATTTGATCCCCATCAAAACAATATTTTCTTGTTGCTATGACAGCTGAAAGGAAAACCTCTTCCCTCAGCAAGAGCCAGCTAACAGCACTGCCGCTCGTCCCCCAGCAGCATCTCGGGGAGGGAACACAGCCATGTGTATAATTTTTGGCTCTCGGTGGCTTTGATTTGATGGGATTTTTTAAAAGGACATTTTGAAGCCAAGAAGTAGAAAGTGCCTTTGGAGAGACTGAGGGGAAAGAGTTACAAAATATGTGAGCCTCGTAACACCTGTGGGACCACGGACTCTCCAAAGCCCCGTGGATCATTCCAGGGACCCTCTGGGTTTCACACCAGGGTCCTGGGACCAGCTGCCCTGCACCACAACCCAAACTGCACCTCTAATCCAAGATGCACAATGCTGGGAGGGGAGAAAAAAGACATCTGCTGACCATCAGTAGATATGGCAAGAGTCCAACAACAATAACAGAACGGGCTTAAATACATAACCGTTCTTTTCCTTCCACTCCTCCTCCATGGCTACCATCCTTGCAGTCAGTACTGAAGAAGTGCCCTGATGAATAAATATCTTCTTTCCCTTAGCAACAGTTAGCAACAGAGTCATGGTTTTTTTGCCTTGCTCAAAAGAAACACACCTCAAACTAACATAGATGATTTAAACGGCAATAAATATAGGATGTGGGTGTAATCAAAAATCGCTGAAATGCAAATCGCACTTTTTAGCCTGGGTTATTTTAAAGCATGAGCAAAACTGCCAATGATCTGTATAAAGAGCAAGGAGAGGGCTAAAGGGGAAAGGAAAATCACAGCAAGATTTGAGGACAACAGAGAGATACTGTCCGTTCCTCCTGAGCAAAGCCGAGGCCAGGAACAGCGTTGAAACCCGAGGTTTGCCTTCAGCCTTGAGTACAATTTGAGTTTCTGCAGCAGATTTCACTTTTTACAAACTGCAAAGGTCACATATAGTCAAAAATCTGTTAAATGCATAACCCCAGTGCACAGCAAACGTATTCTTTTCACGGCTCTATTACTTTAACAGTTCATTTAAGATGTCTGCCTTGCATTTTTCCATTTGGTGTTGGGAAAATGTTTTCTTTCACCTGGCACAGAGCCCAATTCAACAGAAAAAGAAAGCCCTCCCCGTTTCCATGGGGCCCTGCAGTAGAAGACACGGGATTGATTTTACCTTTAACCAGGCTACTTTCAGCTCTGTCACCAGTATTTTGGACCCTTCCCTTTTGCCCAGGCTCTTTTCCTCCCCTGTCATTTAGAGGATGAATTAATTAATCCTTTGCTGGTTCCTTGATGCATCAAGGGCAATTCCCTACCACCACCTCTGCTCCTCTAAGGGTTGTCATCACCACCTCCACCACAATCCATGAGAGCCATCTCCCTGCAGTCCTTTCCATCCCACATCCTCAAGCCTTGGTCCCAAAGAATACAAAGCTGTGCTGCCACCAGTAAAGCGTCACGAGACACAGGTCTAGCTGGCATTTTGCTGACACCTACCTGCTCTTTCTCCACCAAGAGAAATATCCCTGATTTCCATAGAAATCACAACAGGAATCACAGCTGGACCACAGAACACAGCCTGGTTTCTACTCAAAACCAAACAATGCCAAATATCACTAACTGCAAAACAAAACCATGGCGGGGTCCTGCTGATACAGCACTGCTAGAGGGTAGCCTGAGGGTCCAGCAGTTCTGCAGGGAAAAGTGGATCTTTGGGATGCCTGGCTCCCGCAGATACAGAGGGGGGGACCAGCAACTGGAGCCAGACAGTTCCAATATGGCCTGATTCTATTTCTCTGGAGAGAAATAAAATATATCACAGGTAAAAAAATATCTCAGAGAGATAGCAGCGTTGGGTTCCTGCTGAGTTTTTCAGGATAAAAAACTGGTTGAATTTTTTAGTTTTTTTGATTTCAAACTGAAGCTGGAGATGGCAGAAGGCATCTCTGCATCCAAGGAAGCCCAGCTCCCCAGATGACACTGTGTAATGTCACATCTCCTTCTTCCTCCTGTTCTGTTCCAACAATGAAAACCTATTAGGTGCTTTTCTCTAATTACCTATTGACTTCAGAGAACAAGCCCCCTACTCAGTGATGAACTGAGGAATGATTCCCATGTCACACTCCATCAGGACACTGCGCTGTAACGCACGTCACAAGGCTGTGCCATATGGATGTGTAGCTGAAATGACTCAGTAGAATGATGCCAGCTGTGCCAACTGAGAATTGGGCTGCTACGTGGTTTTCTATTGTACATAGATGTCTAAATCCCTAAGCCTGAAGTAAAATAATTTACAAGCTTCAAGTAGAAAAGTTCTGCTCCCTAATCCTCATCACTTTTCAACCCTAGTCTCTAACACATTATACTCTTTCTGTATTTAATGTGTCCTTAAGGTGGGGATTAGACAGACATTTGATTACATCTTTTATCTTTACGGCAATTCATTTCCAACCCTTTACAAACTTTAATTAAATGCTACATTTTTACCACCTCATCCTGAATTAAGAGAGAACAGCAGAGGAAAATCTGTCCTCAAACAGAATTTACATTTCTAAAGCACCTTTTTCTGTGCAAGCACCTTTGGGGCAACCGCATAAAATCATCCTGAGCTGCCTTAAGATGTATCAGTGCAGATATCAAAGCAGCTCTAATACCCAGCCTCACACAGACCCTCACACAGCTGACACCACTGTGTTCGCAAGCACGAAATAAAACAGTTCCTGCCAAAACCAACCATCGATCCCCTCAAGAGATGGCTGTGGCCATGGGGAAGGTGAGAGCAGCAGCCAAGCTCAAGCAGTAAAAACCAACCTTTGCCTTCGAGAAGGCTCACAGGAAGGGGCCTGGTAGCCAAAAGCATAGCAACTTCATTCCGTCCCACAGACCCTTTTTTTGAGCATCACTGTTCACAAGAGGAGACACCACTGTGTTCCCATGAAGCTGAAGGGGAGCTGAGCATTCCCAGTGAGGAGGAGAGCTCAGCAAAGCCAGTTCTCCAGAACTGGGAATGACCAAACCATCTCCAAAGGTAATCCCCCCTCGACTGTAAAAGCTTGCAGTGACTGGGAAATGTAATGCCGTCTCCTTAAAATCTGGACTCTTCTCATAGGTTGCAGCTGGGGTCACCCCATCCCTGGCTCAGTGAAAGGCCACACACCCACATCCATCATCTCTGTGGTCATTTTGCAGAGGGACACAACCCAAAATCTGTCTCTGTTCAGGATTCAGGACCAAAGACATTCGTTTTGATGCCAAATTTTAATTGCAGGTTGGAAACTGCGAATTTGTCCTATTTTAATGTCTGGGTGCAGCAGAAACCATTCTCAGAAGCTGTCAGATCAAAAAGGCAGGGAACCTCCTAAGATTAGCTGAGCTCTGCAGCTTTGCCCTTTGGGGCCAAAACAGAAGAATGATATCAAATTTTTATCAGTTAAGAAACTCAAGCCTGGTTTGAACACCACCACATCACTGCAGTCCATTGGAATAAATTCAGACTACATAAGGAGAATACTAAAAAAGGTTTAGTTGAAAATCTCACAGGTCGGCTAGCACCAAGGTCAAAGCTGCAGACACTCCTGCGCACAGACATAGAAAACAATGAATCAGTAGCAAGATCCTTGTTTTCTGCTTTCCTGCAACTCTCTGCCCATTCTTTCAATGACACATCCAGTGATGCTGTGCCTCATTTGCTGCCTGCCTATCCTACAGGCTTCAGGGTGGCGTGGTGAGATGAGATCTCTGCAGCTATGGATAGTGCCACCTGAACTGGCAGGGCACCCCAGCTCCCTGTGCCACAGCCAGCTTCAAACCCTTTAAACAGCTTGGGGCAGGGGGGGAAGGTGGGATTTAAATCATTGATCAGCCTCGCGTGTGCCCTCTGTGCTGGGCTGAAATTTCACTCCTTGGGTTATCGTGGTTGGAAGCATGGCGCGTGCACAGAGTGTCCCATTCTGCAAACTCACTCATTGCTCACATCCAAACAGCTTTACTTTTCCTGGATCACACAAAGGCATTTCCCAGCAATAACCACGGTCAGGCCAAATTTTGGCCTTCTAGCTGCTATTGTTGCCATCAAAGAGCATTAAGAAGATGTAAAGCTGTGTTTCACTTTGCCTAAAAAGTCCCACAAAGGCCAGACAAATTTTATTTGAAGACTGTTATCACAGGTCTTGCACTGATGACCACTTTTCTGGTCCCTGGGAAATTCATAACATGACTTCTCTAAGGTCAGGATTTCACTCCAAACTTGGAAGAGTTCAGGCCAAAAGGAAAGTTTCAGCAGTTGCTGCGTGGGCTTGGAGGAGCGGCTGGAGCAGGAAGCCAGTGTTTAACAGCACTTGCAATCCTGCAAATTTTTACAAGACACAACCCTCACGTTAGAGGATCCATTTCTTTCTTCATAAAATATATTGGGCCTTTCCACAAACTCCTTTTATTGGTCCATTTGGCTACTCACTCCTTTTATGAACTACTCAAGTTCCTGGATCATCTGGAAAAGCCAAGGGAGACGGCCGAGCTGAGCTACACGGATGTGCCAGCCATTGCTAACAACCCTCTCCACTACCAGGGCTCAAGCGTTGTGTGCCAGCACACAGGGCAGCTAGATTTCATCCCCTGAAAGGAAGCATGCAGCATCTTTTTAACCCATTTCTTCTCACGGCCTACAAGATTTTGCAGTCCCAAAGTTGAGATAAATCCCCCAAACCCAGGTGCCTTTATGCCTTTCACTTCAGACCAAAATCCACTTGGCAGCAAACAAGCAGTTAAAGCTGGGATTTTTTTTTTAACCAGCCTCCTGCATCTCTTCCATGGGGGTCCTTTAACTGATCTAGTTAAAGAGCAAGCTCCCACGGAGGTCCACATGCTAACCTAACAACATATTTTAACTGTGTATTTAAATAGTTTCATTTCTATTGACATTGGCTAAGGTGGGTCCTAAGGCTTGCTTGTTTCCAGCACAAGGCTGGACAATTTGTGAGTGCAGCCTTTCAAGCTCTGCATTGCCACATCTCCTTTAACAACAACAAAACATTTCACAACCACTGTTTCCCAAGGAGATGGGTGCCTGAGGCACTCTGTGTACTGAGTCCAGTGCTTTGTGGCTCAGTTAGAGCTGAAAAAAGACCATCAAAGCCTTACAAGAAGGGAAAAGCCAAGCAGCACGAGCAGATACATGCCTGGCTCTACACATGCACTCCTGCCCAAAAACCTGCAGCCACCGGGTCAGAACCAGGGTCCTGTGCTCCAGGCTGTGGTGTTTCTTTTGGTCCCAATCCCAGAGCTGCAGCAGTTCATTCCCAGTAGTGTTCTCCCAGTACTTCCCAGCCCACCAGCAGAGGCAGGAGCATCTAACTGGTGGTGGCAGCACCATATTGCTCTCACAGCCCCAAAACCACACAATCCAGGAATCACCGTAAGGGGACAAAACGCCCAGAGCCCAGCTCCAGTGACACCTCCAGAAAAGTAATTATCCAGGCACAATGATATAACAGCACCTTTATCCTAGTGAGAAGGTGCTTTGCAGCACGTGGGCCAGCTTGTATCCTTGAAATTATTCACGTATGTCATGTCTGAGCTATACCAAGCCCTTGTGAAATAACCAGCCAAGGGTGAACACTGCTGCTTGCGACAATCCCACAGAGAGGCCGTTTTAAGCCGTGTAAAAAGGAGCTCTGCTGCCCTCCCAAATAGCAGGAGCTACTTTAAAAAAACCTTACTATTGTAATCTTGGATTAGTCCCTACCACCCAAATCCATTCCATCATAATTAGCACCCATTATTATAAAGCCCCTCCGGCATTTCCATATTTCTCTGATTGTTACACTCCACAGATACTCTGTAGCAAACTCTATCCAGCTGTATATTTTGCATAAACTGGTTATCTTGAACCACATGCCCTCTCATTCTCGTTACCAGCCCCATATTTTATACAACAGCATCAACACTTTCAGCCTCTTGCAGGAGCCCTGCTTTGAGAGATTTAGATTAAGCCCACTGCAAGCAGCTCACTGGGGGAGACGGGAGGAAATCTGAATTCCTCTTGAATTAATTACTAAAATCTGAATATTGAGCATGGCGTTGTACGGTTTTACCATGAAACACATCACCCAAAGCACAGCACAAAATCCATCTGCCCAGAATATTTTAACGGCACTACAATGCAGTCAACAGCTGATCAAGGACTTTGCTTTCGAGTTCTTTATTCCCTCTTAAAAGAAAAACACAAGGTGCACTAAGAGTTCAACTAGAAACACACTGTCTAGGGGTGACTTTATGGTGTGCATCCCATATCGCCCAAATATGAATCCTGTGCCTTTCTGTGCCTTTAAAACTGGGTGTGAGAGAAAAAAAAAGAAGATGAACTTTTTCAGAGCAGTTTTGTGCTCTGAGGACACAGCTATCTCTCTCTGTGTGCTGCTGCAGGGAGTGGAGCGGTAGGAAGCACCCTTCTTGCTTTTTTTCAGCCAGCTTTTTCGGCTCTGTTTCTTCAGAGAGAGACGGAGAGTTAAACTTTGTTTTCCTGGGACTTTGGTTTCTTCTTCTCTTCTGGACTTGTTCAGAACATCAGAACCTCACTGGGACACCGTGCCCCGGTCTGGAGGGGGGCCCCCAGGCTGACCCAGCTCCAAGGAGGAAGAGAGAGACCACACTCACAGAAGGACTCTAAATCTTCCAGGTTTTCTCTCCACAGCAAGACATTTTATTATTTAGCATTATTATTCTTTTCTGTGTGTTTGTTAAATAATTTTTTTTTCCCCTCTCACTTTCCTCCAAGGAAGATTTCTTTCCTGTACCTGGTGAGGGAGGGGCGGCTGTAATATGCCTTCTATCAGAGGATATTTTCCTCCAAATTTGGCCCAAGCCCGCACACACACCTCGTTAGTGTCTGAGCAATTAGCTGAAGGGAACGGAAAAAAAAAGAAAGAAGTCCCTTTTTGTTGGAAAAAAACTTATTACAGAAGATGAGGTAGCCCCAGTCTTTGTGATCAGCTCTGGACAATGAAGCACATACCTCTGTACCTCCAGGATGGGGTCCCTCACTATCAAGCAGGTGCTTCATCTTCCAACTAACAACACTCCAGCCAGCGTCCAGCCCTTCCACAGCATCCTTGGGGCTAGGACTGCTTCCTGCTCCAGGCACAAACCTCAGTATTTTAAACTTCCTTACACAGATAACTTCTACAGTAAGGATAAGAACAATCTCAGGGACTTTCACAAGAGCCTTGCAACTCCACCAGCTTTGGTGCTGCTGGGAACAAGACCTCAGCACTGCAAAATCCAGCACAGAACCCCCAAGCCCTCAGATCTGCTGCTTTTCTAGACAGAAGGACTCTTAATTCTGCACCCTCCAATAATTATCCATTTTTCAAGATCTTTCCTTCACTTGGGTATTTCCCAGCATCCTAGAATGTCCCCAGACTCCATGCCTTCAAGAAGATGAAGATTGCAACACTTCACTAGCCCAGGCCTCTTCATTTTCTCCTCTCGGCACACTTCAGTCCCCTCTGAAGCTCAGTGTAACACTGGGCTGAACATTAATCAACACAACATGCGCCACACCTAACTTCAGCAACCACTACAAATATTTAAGTTTTATATTATGTGCTGGGATTATTTTTATATATATGCCACCCTGTCTCTTTTTATATACACACTCACACCCCTATATAACCAAACACACACAGAGAGTATTTCATTTCTGCAAACTCTAATTTAAGCACAGGGATTTTTTTTCCCCTTCAGGCAGCTGGAGCAGCAGCCGAGCAGTACACAGCAGCGATGCCGAGTGCCCTCTGCTGTACAGGAGACAAATGCTTCTTTGTTTAAAAATATTCTTTTAAATACTTATAACTTTTCTTAGGAAAATATTTATGAAAATTACATTTGATCATTCCTAGCGCAACATGCAATACTGATACCACTAGATTTCTCCTGTCAGACTGAAAGATTCATGTCTCTTCCAAGTTACATCAGCAGCAAGTAAATAAGTCTGGGCTGGAACTGCACGGGGTACAATGTGAAAATGTTTTATTTATACCCTTGAAAATGGCAAAGGGAGATCAGAACAAACAATATAGGTTTATTATTCAGGCATTTATCAGATAGCCTTCACACTTCAGCAAATCACACATCTATTAGATGTACAAGCTGAAACTGTCACGTGGCAATGTGAAATCATTTTTCTCTTGTAAAGCAGCATTGTTCCTGCTACTGGAAGGAAAGATAGTATTAAAAATGTTCAAATATATGTATTTCAAATTGGTACACCTTGTAGTAAATTATGCACTTGATATTAAAAATCCAAGCTACGCTGCACAAACCTGACTTTAGAATATTAACTTTTATTGTCTTCTCACATCCCAGTTCTTCTCACATCTGACATTTAAAGGGGCTGCACTTTAAACACATGGCCTTTTGTGGCACCAAAAGCAGATAATATGGCCCAGCCATAGCACTGTGATGAGTGCTCCCACCGTTTGACAGGTGAGAAGAGAAAGGGAATCACCCTTGTCCCCACCCTGCTGCTACTTCTTCAAATGTCATGTCATTTCAAGCAGAAGTCTGACTTTGATAGAGTTGGGGTTTTGTAAAACCAGGGATTAAATTATCTGCAAAGAGTCAGGGCAGCACAGGGGACACTGAGCGCACCAGCATCTCTACTCAGGGCTCCACCTCCACCCAAGGCAGATGGGTCAGAGAGCAGCCAGGTCTTTCTCCACAGAGCAAACCCTGCCACAACAAGCACCTGATAGCCTGGAGAGGTCAGAGCAGCACCGTGTGCTACACAAGCATCAAAATCCCAGTTACTGGCACCACGATGTATTTTCTCCCTGCCTGTGTCACGCTCCCACAGAAGGAGACATCTTTTTTTAACCTGTCTCTATGCAATACCTCGGCTCTGCAAGCAGGGCCCATCTGCTCCGCAGAGCTCTGTGGCGACACCTCCACACTGCCCTTGGAGAGTGGGAGGGGGAAAGTGGAGTCCAAGCACCCCTGGGTGCTAGCTTGAGATGCCCAAGCCCCCAGGTGTTTCCACACAGCCACCCTGTCCCCATCAGGTCAAAGAGCTGGTTGTTGACCAGCACAGTCACACCAGAACAACCGGTTCCTCATCCCTTCCAGTGACTCACTGCAAAACCTCTCCATTTCCAGGATTTGTATTCACTTCACAGCTTGGATTTCCTAGAGGAGGCACTACCCAGGAAAACAAGCCTCCTCTTACGCCCTCCTGTAAATGTGTCCACATGAAGCTGATCAAAAATATTCCAGATTATTTTTTTAAATAAAATCTTTTACCAGCATTTTTTTTGCAACAGAACACTGTGGTTTTTTATAACTTTTCATCTTGCTCTTCTCAGGGATTCTTGTCCTAGATTCCCTGTCTTGGTTGAAGGCCAAGCATCACTAGCTGAACCAGAGGGAATATAAAAGCATCTTTCTAGACGGTATAGAAAAGAAGAAGAATTGGACCCTGGGAGCCAATTCGCTTTTATGCCTTGGGTATTTAAGGATCAAACACACATTTGTGAGCTGACACCAGGTAAAAAGGTAGCTTTGAGACTATGATGCCTAAAGAAGCCTCTCAAAGCATCTTTTTACCAACCAGAGCAAAAGAGAAAACAAGGAGCAGTGACACAGCCCCTGGTGTGGCTGCCAAGCCCCTGGAGACAAGTGGGCTCACAGGCCACTCCTGGTGACACCAGGGACACGGGGAACTCGCAACCACTGCTCCGCTTGCAAAGCAAACAGCTGAAGGCAGGGAAACAGGAACCACCCAAGACATGCTGAGGAGGTTTCCTATGGTTACTGCTGCCATGGAAATATTTTTTTATTGGCTTGATCTAAATAATCTCTGGCTCCTTGGCTGCAGTATGCTTCCTGCAAGGTTGGGTTGGATCCTTAGACCTTCACCCTGCTGCTGGAACACGACCACACTGAGCACTGGCCACCTTCGAGCTGGTTCAGGAGCATCTCAAACCTGAGCTGCTTGGGCTTTCCTCCGGACTCCCTGGAGCCTGTGACTTGGTTTCAAGGAGAAGAGGAGGAAAGAGTGGAGGGAGGGGAAAAGACATCCTTTACTAATTGCTCACAGCTGTGTCTGAGCAGCTTCCACTTCAGCTGCCAGGAGCTGCAAGCTCATGCTCTCCCCAACAGGCTCCAGAGCAACAGAAACCCCTCACAGGGAGAGGGAGTCTCCATCCATCCACAGGCTCTGCTTAGGGATTTCAATAATTACACTTATACACTCCCCTTATCAGCAAGAGCAGCCATTATGTTTTTTATCACCACAGCAGCAGCATCCACACAACGGCAATGGATAGGGGATGAAATACTTGCTGCAATGGCTGAGTAAAAAGTGTCTCCCTCTGCAGTGAGAATAATTATTGTCACACCGAGCTCTCCAAGTGATAAGCTCTGGTATCAGGATCCTATGAAGAGCAGAGCCACACATAGGAAGAAACAGCCTCTCCAGCACCAGAGAGGAGCACCCTGAATTTTCTGTACACCTCTTGGCCCAAGCACTGGTGAACTGAGAAAGGTTCTGGCCATTGGGGCTGCACTGATGCGTGTCTGGGGTCTGCAAGCATGAGAAAAACGTTCTTTACAGCCATGCTCATGACGTTTACCCTGAAATTAGTTTTCCTCACATCAGACAATACTGCTAATGTTACAAATTCCTCCAACATTAGATAGTGACCGCGGAGATGCTACGAAAGAGTCCGGCTTTTCACTGCCACGGCTGGGAGATTATTCATTGGAGAAAAAAGCAAATACCCAAATGAGCACCACAAATTGCAAAGCCAGCTGCCAAAGGTCTCAGCTGATACTATCGGCCATCCTTAAACTCGGTGATAGACTTACAAGCCAGACAATGAAAACGTAATTCATTATTTGAAGAGTGACTCACTGGTGTAATAAGGATGGATTACTGGGCAGGGGGAGGAGGGAAGGGGGGAGGGAAGAATGTCTTTGAAAAAGTCTAAAAGACTGCAGATTGACTTTTTAAGGGCAAACAGAAAAAGAACAAAACCAAAGAAAAACTCTTGAAAGCACTGAACAGACTCTCTACAGTCGAGAGCAACAAAGAGGAGGGCAGCGCTCAGTGAGCGTCAGCCGAATTTTGGAAGTTGGCCCCTCCAGCCGGGGATCCCGTGTTCCTGCCTTTATCCCACCAAAGGGGCGGCTGGCAGCTTTTTCTCTCACGCCACACCACGCTGGTGACAAAGGCCTGTTGCAAACCCTCTGTTAAAGCAGTAGGGGTTTTCCCGCCTGCCCAACACGTGCCACAAGCAGCGCAGCACGGCCGGGTTCCAGCGGGACACATCCTGCGGGGAGCGCGGATCTGCGCGCTCCTTGTGCAGCCCTGAGGAGCACTGACAGGGCTGAGGCTACGGCAGGGCAGGAAAATTCAGTACGGGGATAAGGATGCCGACGGCAGGGATGACAGCTCAGCTTTGCATGTCACAGGACCAATGCAACTCTTTGCCTCCCACCTCCTCCTTCTCATCAGCTCAGCAGGAGCTCCAACAAGCGATTTAACCCATTTCCCTGGTCTTGGGTGGATGTACAGGGAGCTCAGGACCTTACACATCCAGCAGCACTAAGCTGTTACATCAGTTCACCATGTCCCACTAAATCACAACCTATACAGCTCCCAAATCCATAACCGCAGCCTCCAGCACCAACAGCTGTCTGCTTCAAGGAGATCCCACTGCAAGCCAATCCATCCTGCTTCCAAGTTTTGTGGGCCTCTCTCAGGCAAATCCATCTCGAAAGGCTCCATGAGGCAACTGTGCTTTGCCAGTGTCCAGCAGCACGGCCCTGTGGCTGAGGCACCAGGAAAGTGCTCACCAGCCAAATTCTGCCTTTGGGATGGCAAATCCCACTCGATCACACCAGGCAGGTAACATTCTACTCTTTCCATACCAAGAAGCGGTTGTAATCATTTTCCAAAAAAATGTAGCGCAAAAAAACCTGACCAACTTTTAAAGTTATTTGTTTAGAAGTAAAATATTACACAAACTTAGAATTCAGTATGTCTGCTCTACAGACAGCTATCCATTATCAGTGTCATTCACAATCACACCAGAAACAGAATAAACCCCACAAAATCAGCCCAAATTCTGCAACAGCTTATAAGTAATGGTTTTTTCACACCATTCATAAAAATAGAATTGCACAAGGCCATTTCAAAACAGACAGAAAATCTACCCACACTGCCCGTTCCCTAGGAGAAATTCTGCTTTTCTGGCTTTTGCTGGCAGCTCAGTGGCAATGGAGCTGGGCAGAGTAGCTCCAGTTAGAGCAGCTGCAGAGCAGGGCTCTGTGCTCCGCTGAAATTCAATCAACAAGTATCTCAAACTCCTTTGAGTTCTTGCAATATAATCCTGAGTGGCTTGTAAAGGACTTCAAAAAGGCTTCCTGGGCTTGCCCGGAAACAAGTACATACCTCACCTGCTCTTTTGTACATCACATACAAAAAATTAAAGAATTTATTTTAGGCTTTTTGCCAGGGACAACACTGCCTCTGACACTGTAATGCTTTGGTAATGTGGATACTGTGTCTCCCAGCCAACACAAACAGGATACCTTATCACTCTTGGCTGTTTTAAGTGCTGTTTCAAGTGCTGTTTCAGCAGCAGGGCATGAAGAAATGGAATACACAAGTCAGAAAAAATGGTTGGGAGTTCCTTAAATGCAACTGTGCCCTCAACATTTAGGAAAAGATTGTCCCAGGGCAGGACAAAGCTGATACCTACACCACAACCCAACCAAACCCCCATCCCAGTGGCCTGGCTGCCCCTTGGTAGAGCTGCTGTGGGAACAGCAGGAGCAGCACGAGCCATCACTCATCACCCCTACTCTATCCCTACTACCATGGGGGTGAAAAGCTCAAAGAAAAAGTAGACCTGATTTTCCAAACACTTACACAAGTGTTTAATCTCGCAGGGGTAAGAAAATAGGACAGATGAAGTCATTGATGCCAAGCCAAGTGCACGCTGCAGCATCCCCCTGAGCTGAGCTCCAGTGCACACAGCAGCCACCCACCCCAAACCGCCCTGGGCACAGGGGCTGAAGGGCACTGACTGTCACTGAGGAGCCTGGCAGGGAACGGCTTCTGCCTTCTGAACTTGTGACCAAGTAAATACACAAAAATAAATTAAAAACAAGTTAATGACACCAACTGCTTTGTGAAAGGCTTTAAAATCAGCAAACAAAACCAACCTTTGATTTTTTTTGCATCCCCTCTGCCAGGATGACAGTATCTTTGAGAAGCAGGTGACTCCTGCCCACCCAGGACAGCAGCACCCTTAGCCCTCTGCAGTCCTTTAGGGACTCACCTCAGGAGCGCTGTGATAGACTGGTTGAATTTTGCCCATTTTAGCAGGTTCCCCACTGCAAAATGATCAATTTTCTAAAACCCTCCAGGCCAGCACAATTCACCATGGCAGTGAAAGGAACATCAGCCTATTCAAGATAAGGTATTGCTATTCTCACATCTCCAAATCCTTTCAAATAAACATGCAAGGAAGTGCAGAATATCTGAATCCTAAAGGAGAGAAGCACAAAGCCTGTTATTCATGACAGGCAAAAGCTGGGAGCATGTGCGTGCAAGAGACATAACCTATGAAAAATGCTGAAAACATATGGAAGCAATAATCTGTACTTTTTTTTTTTTTTTTTTTGGAAGTAGAAACAAATGCTTCAGAATTCGGTGTTATTCGTTCATGTGCTGTGTTACAAATATTATTATTTCTGCTCTCTGGATGAGGAGCTAGGCATCAAACTGCAGACCCAAAGGCACCCAGGAATGTATACAGGAGCCTGCTGGGGCGTACCTCCCATGGGCAGGATCAGAGCCGGGGGAATGCAGACAAAGGCTGCAAACCCACAGAACTTCTTATTGCTCGTGCCCAGCAATCTCCAGAGTACTGGGTACTGAACAAACACACAAACAAAACAAACATCCACTGCCACAAGCAACTCCCTGCCTACAGTCAACAAGGCAGAGAAGAGAGTTGCAAAGAAACTTGTGCACCATCACCCAACAACATCAAACACCGCCGGACTTCCAGTCCACCAGCTCATTTTGGGTCACCATCTCATGACACGCATCTCTTTTCCTTGTCCATAGCTTTTTGCAATCCAGTGGTCAATCACAACCCCTTGGGCTGATCACCTGGGATGTCCAGGCAGATCTCTCCTGAGAAGCTGAAAAGTTGTCTTTGCAGATGCTCCCTGATCCAACAAGGCCAGATGAGATCAGGCTTCAGCAGGACTGACTGCTGAAGATTACAGCAAGATACTGAGTTATGGAAATAAATAAATAAATGCTCGAAACAAATGTATGCAGCAAAATTTGTTAATATGGGATATTACTGAATACTACATCAGGTAACATAAATATGCCCTGGAAGTTAAAAGCCAGGCACTGTGTGCTGTACAAACACACACCACTGATATTAAGAGCATGACATGTGACAGCAACGCATGAAGAGAAGCAGATCTCTTTGCAGGCAAAACGTGATTCCAAGGGACAAAGATTGCATGATGTCTGCAAGGAAAAAGATGCTACAAGAAAAGATGTATGACATAATCTCACACTGAAACTAAAACCCTGGCAAACCAGTCTTTGTCTTTATGTCATGTTTATTACCACTTCTCGAAAGCTTCTGCAAACCAGAGGAATAACTATGGCAACACAGACTTCTCCAAAGGTTTTCATACTCTATTTTAAAAATCGTCTTCTCTGTCACAGCATCCGAATTCCTTCCCTCAGAAACCGGCTGTATGCCACTGCCTCTGCAGGCTTTGAAAACCAGGTGCTACATCCCCCCTTCCTCAAACCAAAGCTCAAACACCATCCTGAGACCTGGGTGTCCTGCATCTATCTTTTTAGCTGGTGGGTTTGGAGAAGGCAAAGAGCAGGGAACAGCAAGGTCTGTTGAACTACAAGAGTATTTTGCAAGGCTTTCTCCAGGAGCAAACAAACCATGGTTCTGTGTGCTGAACACATGCCAATCTCCCAAAGGATCCGCTATTTTAACTGCGGCACTGAGGCTGTAATTTTACTTCACCCAGAGTAAATCTGAAATTACTTCTTCACAGTAAGCTTAACAGCAGCAAAAGCCAACCATTTGTCACCTTTAAGGTTTGCATATTCACACTAATTGCACCAGGACTAGGTTATAAATTCCCTTCCCTGCTCCTGGACCACCTCCCTGGAAGGCTTTTCTCTGCAAGATATTATGCAAAAGACACTCCTAATGGCTATTCATTCACCAAACTCCAGTGACAGCTTTATTTAACGCCAAAGCTTGTTAACAAGCTGAATGGCACACAGTTTAATGTAATGCAGATCTGATTAGAAAACAGCAACCAGGCTCCTAAGGAGTTCAATTTTTATTGAATTTGATTTCCCTTTTTCCACACAAAGCCACCTTTCAAGTATTGACCTGTATTAATGAGGATATGGTTACGTACACCCCATTTCCACCCTCCAGACCGGAGCCCACACAGATGAACTCAGTCCTTCTGTACTTTGCTGACAACCCACCACAGCAGAAAGCAAAGAGACAAGAGGAAGGAGACCTTTGGCTGCTCAGGCCATGAGAAATTCAGGGTTTTACTGGTTATAGTTTGAATTCTACCCTCCTTGGGTGCGAAGTCCATGAGGACACAGCTATCAGTCTTCAGCAGTCTCAGACAAACCACTTACTTTCTCCTCTTTGGAGCCAAATGATTTAAAACTAAAAATTGAATTTCTGCCTTACAACAAGAGACAGAGATCTGTGGCATGCAGAAGAGAGCTTTGAGGAGTAAGATGTAGGCTCTAGTTGGGCTCTAGTTTAAATGAGGTGTTTTCAATTCCTTGCTTCCACCAGATTAGCATTAAATAGGCTGACACTGCTACAGGATAATTCACCCACTACCTTGAATGTGGGATTATAATTTCAGAGCAAAAGTACAAAGATTCAAAAACAAACTTCAAAAACCAGGGACGTTACTTCATTATTTAACAATCCCCTTTCATCTTCTTTTTGCACATCACCTATAGTACAGAGACCAGGCTTATTCTGAAAACAGTTCTGCAGAGTATAATTTATTTTCAAGAGGTTTCCCTGTCTCAGGAAGCATGCCTGTGCTTCCAGGAATGATAAATTCAACGAACGCTCAGAGCCATCTCTGAGAAAAGTGGCTTTAAAGGCAACAAGCACAGGAATCTTCATCGTCTAACAAAGCAATCTGCCTGCTTGATGGAGTGCCTGTACAGATTATGCCTAAAATCACAGGTAAGTAGAAAATACACAGTCCAGCATAATTAAGTATAGACAATGCCTGTCTCAGCAAGGGTTTCAGTGTCTGCAAGTTTATAAATTCTGTCTCCCTAAAGCATTATCACCACTCTGCATCTTTGAAGCAAAAATGTTCCATTTACATTTATCAGCAAAACTCTGCTGTTAAAGGATTATAAAAAGCCTTACAAATCTCTACTGGTCAATTGGTCTGGAATTATATCCCTAATCTGAGGATCTCCTTGCAAACCCTTGTTTTCTTTCTATCTCATTCTGCACGTTCAGGTGAGCAGCCCCACCAGGCAGTGGCTGCATCACCTCATGCACAGAGGCCACAGGCTCCTCGGCATGTTTTCAGCCTACAAAACTACTGTGAATAATTTGCCTGCTTACCTATTCCTGGCATTAATAGACCACCGGCTAGTAAAAACTGAACGCATTTCCTCTCTATTGTGTTCTGGCAAATAGGCTGCCTTTGTTTGGCTTAATTGCGTAATTACTCTTATATCAAGGCAATTAAATGGGAATGCCTGCAGGAGGGCTCTCAGCTCATCGAGTCCTGGTGTAAGGTAACTTGGTGTAAGGTCTAACCTGCTCAGTGGGATGCAAACCTAGAGCACACAGGCTGCAGTGCCTCTGGGGGCTGACCCCACCCATAACCAAAGGGTCCCCATCCTGCTCCTGCCCCAGGGGACCTAACTATTTCTTTCCTGAGAGAAAGCTGCTGGAAAAATCCACACTGTTTTAGCAAAAATCCTATCCCATATCTGGGGTTCCTCAGTAAAGGAGATGGTTATGGGTAGTCCTGGCAGGCTGGAGCCTGCTGCACATGGGGTTGGCAGGATCTGGCCAAGAGGCACACTGTGCCAATGCAGAGGGCACAATCTGAGAAGAGCTGCAACATCCCTCTCATCTGACACTCCCCAGGTAGCTGGGTGCCCCTTTTGCTGGGCCATTTGGCCTCTGGTGGGATGCTATCAAAATTCACTTAATTCTTCAAAAGCTACTGTACCGTTGTACCCTCTGACATAATGAAACATGAACCACAGCACCTCACAAGTCCTTCAAGCAGGAGAGAAATATTGTTGGTGACCACAGCTTTTCTTCTTGTCCTGCATTTGAAAGTTCTCCTTGACACTTTAAAGCATTACCAAGCGGCTCCACAGTGACACGAGGAAACCCAGGACAGCCTGGGAAAGCCCTGAAAAGGAGACTATTCCGGGGTGACCTTATAAATCTATTAACACGCATGTGGCAGATTCAGATCATTCAGAGGGTGTCAGGAGACCATATCTCCTGCAGCCCAGGGGAGAGGGACACCTTCAGCTCCTGAAGGTCTGAGGTGGGACATGATGCACCTGGATGTGGTACAGCACCTGCAGAGGGCCAGGCTGGAGGACCACGCCGAGCCCCACCCACCGTTGTGCATCCCTCAGGGCAGACCTCACCCTATGGAACTCCTCCCACCACACCCTGGGGCGAATGCCACAGGGAACGATGATTTGCACGGCTGAGCATTACGATACAACTCAAAAGGAATACATCAATCCCCCTCCTTGCTCTGAACCCAAGCTTTAATCTGGTGAGGCACAGCTCTGAGAAGTAGGGCAGAGGCTGGGAGGAACGCCAAGCACAGCAGATGCTGAAGTAGAGGGTACACCCTGAAAAATACGGTTAAAAGGTCGCCAAGGGCTCCCTGGCCTACTAAGACTATGCACAGCTCCCAGAGCCCACAGCCCAGATTTAATATCACCAAGTCCCAGATCACCCATCAGCAGGAACTCATTTTGAGGCAGCAGAACATGGGGAGGGGAGAAGGGGCTGACCCAGGAGAAGGCCAGGACTTGCTGTGCTTAGCCGGCACCGGCGCTGTCAGGTTTGTAAAGAGACACAACAGAAATAGCCAAAAATACTTGTTCATTCCTACACACCCCCATCCGTTTCAACAGCTAAATCTCTGCTTGGCATCACTGACAAGGGCTAAATCCAGTCACAGGGGAGGCAGGAGTTTCACGCAGCAGTTTGGTGCAGGCCACCAGAACCCCTTCAGCCCCGTTTTCCCCTTCCCACCCCACCCCACCCAGGCTGTCCCTGGGTGAGGGCGGCTTCAGCCCCCGGCATGACCCGGAGCAGCAGGACGAGCCCCGGACCGCAGCGGGGAGGCTGCGAGTTGGTAATTACCAAACCAGTTACCCCAGTCCCGCATCTGGATCCTGCTGCGCCCCGCACCGGCGGCGGCCACGGCCACACCTGTGGGGCACACCTGTGTGGGGCTGGTCCACCCGTGTCCCCAGCCGGGGGGGGCAACACGCTTCGGACTAACACAAGCACTCCCAAAACAGCCACACCTGCACCCCGGATGCGGACGGCACTGGGAGGGAGCCGCAAAACCCTGCGAAGGGAGAGCCAGGATGGGACCCATGGTGCGGGGGAAGGGGGCGATGGGCCGGGGGATAAGCGGGGGTCTCGCGGGCCTCACCTCCACTCGTGCAGGGCGAAGCCGGGGCACTGGTCCCCGCAGGTGTTGCAGGGCTGGCCCCGCTCCGGCTCCCCCGACGCCGTCAGCTGCAAGGAACAGCAGAGTCAGAGCCGGCTGCGGGACGGCGGGGACGGGAACATGCAGCCGGGGGATAAAGGAAGGGGCACGCCCGGGGAAAAGGCACCCGCACGGCTGGGAGAAGGCAGGGGAAGGGCTGGACGGGGGACGCACNAGGCAGAGAGCCCCCCGGCACTCACCGAGCGGCTGGAGAGCCGCTTGCGGGAGCCGCGGCCGAACATGGCAGCGCTCCCAGCGCGGAGCCCAGCACAGCGCAGCCCAGCCCGAGATCGCAGCAGCAGCAGCGGCCGCCCCGGCCCGGCCCG
>VWZT01005001.1:251623-342601 GCA_013397055.1 Pachycephala philippinensis
CCGCCCCGCTGTCATCGCTCCGCTTCCCGGTTAGCCGTGCTCCCCGAGCCCTTTCGGCGCTGGCTGCGGTCCCGCCGCCCTCGGGAGCACCGCGCTCGGCCGGGTGTGGAGTGGGCAGTGCGATGTCCTCGTTACGCTCCGGAGCTCAGATGTAGTAAAGAAGCTGAGCTCCCGAAGGGCAGAGGTGGGGCTCAGTAGGGTTGAAGGGCGCACGCTGCGCTGTGCAGGGGGATTTTACTGGCCCGGGCAGGGAGCGAACGTCCAGGGTTCCTGCCGGGCGTCTGATCCCCTCCACAAGGAGAGTACGTTTAGTCCACAAACACGAGCGGGGTGTAGGAAAAACACTCTCACGGGAAATGTATTTGCAGCCTGAGAAGCTGGGCCGGGACCCAAAGCACCTGTTACAGCCCCGGAGCTCACGGTCCTCCCAGAGCTACTTGTGGGCCAGCAGGGCTGTGAGCCTGGGATCCGTGGGGCTGGGATCCGTGGGGCTGGGAGCGGGGAGCCTGGAATCCATGGGGCTGGGAGCCGTGGGGCTGCCCATGCATCAGCCCACTCTTGTCATGTATCCAGTGCACTAAAAGCAATGCCCACAACCAGCCCGTGTCCCTGGGGTTTGCAATCAAACAGCACATCTGGCGCAAGGCAGAGCAAAATGAACCGTGGGGAGATGGGGATCAGCAAACACTTCACAGAGCGCAGGGCTCCTCGGAAACTCGTCCCCAGTGGGGCTGGAGCAGCTTCACCATTAGCATTTCACAGCTTCACCCAGGGTCATGGTTGTTTGCAGATCCTGTCAGCTCCTTCCCCTCCTTCCCTGGCTCTTTTGTTCCCTTGCCTTGCTGTCTCACAGCTGGTTAAAATGGTAAAGCTTTGATAATCTTTTTTTTTTTCATTTAATCATTTCTCATTTTTGTCAATTTCCTCTTGTATCTCCCTCTCTGGGGGGGCTGAAATGAGGCTGGGAGCTGTGTAACTGAGGCAGCCTTTTGAAGAGTCTCAGGCAAAAAGTTTTGGGGAGATTTTCGCTCTTTCCTGCCATAAATACTGTGCTTCCTTAAAAAAAAAAAAAACCCAAATAAAAAAAAAAAACCCAACCTACAAAAAAAAAAACAAAAAAAAAAAAAAAAAAAAAAAACAAACAAAAAAACGAAACCAAAAAACCCATAGAGAGAATTTTATCATGGAGAAAATTGCCTTTTTCCACAGGCTTTCTTCATGGCACTGGGAAAATATTGAATGCTCCCTGCTCTGTTTTTCTGTGGTTGCTATTTTTATCTTTCCAAAACCCTCCAAGCTTCCCTCTATTGCTCCCTTCTGCTAAATTTCCTCATCATTTTCCTTCTTGGTTTCTCTCCCAGTTCCCAACTCATACAGTGGTGCATGAATATATTATAAACTCTCAAGGGAAGAGGCGATCTCTATAAGCACACATTTCATCACAGAGTGGGTTGCAGGCTGGGGTTTGACCTCATATTGAAATATCTCCACAAACAACCTGTATCCAATGTCGAATCCATTATAGGGGTGCTGAGTTACTGTTATCTCTACCGAAGGACGATGGGATTTCAGGGAACGGGCGTCATGCAAAAGAGGGCCTGAAAATCTCCAGCACCTTGGGTGTCTTGCATAAGATTCAGAATATTTAAAACTCCAATTAAAACTGCTGAAATAAAAGCAGTATTGGATACAGAACTTATAACAAGATTCAACGTGCTGTGGGAAATGCTTTAAAGGTGACCTGCAAATCCTCTTTAATTGCTCTGCTGTTGCAAGAGATGCTGTGTGCCCTCAATAAAAGGGCTGGTGAGGACATCTGCTATGAGTTTAAAACAGCAAAAGTAAGTCAAAGTTGGAGGGTAAATTCCTGGGAGGTGTGGCTGTACTGAATCACAGCTCCATTCTTCTGATGTAGATGCAGGTCCTAAATTGCTACCTAAAACAAGGCAGGCTGGTCCCCTCCCTCCATCCCAAGCTGCCCATGAAGCTACCACCTTCCCTGTCATCCTCCAGGCTTATGCCAGCAGATACTGCAGGCACAGGCGGTGACTCCTTAACACACAAGCAGAAGGCAGGGGAGGTTCTGAGCATCAAGACTTGCATCAGCGTGTTCAGAAGAGGGAAGATGAGGGCTCAGCCTGGGAGTGCAGAAGATGCAGATAAGGGGGGTGAGGGGTGCTCACTGCTTCTGCTCTGGTTTGCCTGCAGAGGGAAATTAGGTCCACGCAGAGCCATAAAAATGTTCAGGTAGCACAGACCCCAGTGAAGTCAGGTCCTTAGGGACTCCTGGTCACCTAAATACCTCATGGGAACAGCAATTTCTCTCTGGCCTGAGACATCCAGGATGAATGAAAGGCTATTCAGGAGGACTCCATCCACATTTTAAGGATGCTCAGATGCTGCATCTACATAAGGAAACAGCCAGGCCAGAACCTCATCTCTGGGATGCATTTGGGAAAGGTAGGGGATACATTATCTCACTGGCCTGAATGCTCCTCTTCTCTTTCCTCCCCCGGAAAAGCTGCCAAGAGTAAAGATCTCTCAGGAAATAAACTCCCACTCCCTTGTTCTCACCATGTGCAAAGGGGATGATGCACCATCCTGGCATGGCTGGGTGGGCAGGGGACAGCAACACAGCTCCAGCCCTACCTGTGCTACCATGAGAGCTACTTTCAAAAGGGGATTTTGCATTATTATTTTTATAAACATGGAGATCTTCATCTTGAGTGGAGGCAGACTCAGCTTGGAGGTGGGGGGTGTCAAATACTGCTGTCAAATAGGCTCAGAAACAGACACACATGTATAATACATGCCAGACAGTTTGTCTGACAAATTATTGTTTCTGCTGTCACTTAAATTGTTCTATACGTCATCTTCCCCTCCCATTTCTGTTTCAAACAAACCTGCCTAGGGATGACTCTCCTTCCAGCCCTTCTCATGACTAAACCTGTTTAAAACCCAATTTGTTCCATTCATGCACTGTGAGTTGGACCCATTTCCCTTTTGAAGTTATGGATGTGCAAGAGGAGGGAAATGACAGGGATGCTCTTCGTGTCCTGCTCCCTGCTGTACCTGATACTATGGAAATAATTATGACGAAAATCAAAGAGCTCAGGGAAAGGTAAAATGTGGCTCCTGTGTTAGCTTTTGGTCACAAGGTAAGTGGAACAGGGACTGGCATGGGATAGATCTGTGCAGGAGAGCACCCCGGGATGCAGGGCAGAGCTGTCATTGGGCCTCTGCTCTCCTGGTGACCTCCATCCCATCTGGAACACCAGCATGTGCAATAGCAGCAGTGACTCGTGTCCAAGCCCAGTGGGCAGCCCTTACCACTGAAGAAGAGGAGCTGCAGGTCCACAGTAGTAGCTGCAGCCAGGGGACGGGAAATATGGGGACAACTTGTGATACCAAACACCATGGAAAATTCTGCCTCCAGCTCTGGTCCAGCAATTCTGAATGGGAGTTAGCTGGCAGACAAAACACTTTCGTGTGTGAAGCCAGGAAAATTTGCTAGTCTTTCCAGGAAAGTGCCCCTGGCTCTTCTATCCTGCAAACCATGCCTCATGTCAGGAAATCACCTCCAAAATACTCACATGCAGAATGCTCTCAGCATCCCTCCATCAGCTCTGACACCCCTGTGCCTCTTACGGTCCAGCCCTGACCATCAGCACCAAGGCAGGGGTAGCGCCAACAGAAAGCACTGGAGTAAGGCAGAAAGCAGCTCTCATTTTGATGCTGGATCCATCCATTTCTCCCCTCTGTGAGGCCAAGGTGAATTTGGCTGTTACAGACCGAGTCAGTCCCCTTGTGGTTCCTCCTGCCAGCAGCCTGTGCAGGTGAATTACAGCTCAACATGAATCCTGTCTCCATCTAGTACCCTGAAGGTAATAAATGTCTGACTGTTATTAGGAAGTTATTGTCTGAAGCCTTTCAAACAGCAAAAGGAGGACTTAAAAATACCTCTAAGTGCCACAGCTGCTGAAGGAGTGTGCTGGGGACCAGGCATCTAATTTGCTGCATCGTTCCTCCACCAAGCCTCCTTCTTCCTTGGTAAATGTGCCCCCATGAGGGTCTTTTAGGAGTTTTCAGTGTTTCTGCTCATCTGGCTCCAAGACTTGCAATTACTGCAGGCAGAAAACACTGTGCATAAACCCCAGTTTGAGGTGGGGATATGGAATTTCAATCTGTGCTGTGCATAACAGGAACCCAGGCTGGGATGAATCATGCTATGTTACTTCTGCTTAAATTTTTTTTTGCACTGCGTAGGTTTTTCTGGGGCATATTCCATCAGGCACGTAATGGTCAGATTCACTCTGAACGTTTATTACATGGTTACTTTGCAATACACACACTTCAGATGTCACAAATGGCAACAAAGTGGGCTTAGCAACTTAACAAACCCTTCTACAAGTTCTGTAGATCACCATACATTTTCTGAGTGCTCTTTATCACAGCCATTTGACTACTATTTTTTGTTAGATTTCTCTGTTCTGAGGTATTTTGATTAAAACCGTACTGAGTAATTTCACCCTTTTCTTTCATCAATACACTCATTTGTAAATATCCCAGGAATTTTTTTTTGTGTCCTCCCACCCAGGAATGCAAATGGCCATTATGTGCTCCCCAAGGTATCTCCAAATAACCCTTCTCCTTTTAACCTTAGGATTTTATTGTGTTAGTTGCTAAGTAACTGACTAAGATTTATAGCCATCTATTGTTAATTTTGAAGGCGATCTTCAATTTCCCTGTAAATAGCGTTTGGGAGTTGGAGTCCACACCAACAAAAACTTGGAGCCCAGTCCCACTCTGTGGAGAGGAGCACCTGCTATGAAATCCAGAGCCAAGTGGATACATAAAACTTACCCCCCCAAAAAGGGACCTGCTCCTCTCAAACTGGGCAGGCTGGGCATTGCTGAGGTGCTGGAGGGACCCTGGGCACCCTGGCCTCTGATGCCAGCAAAGAAGAGCGTCACAGGCTGTGCATCCCCCTTCCCTCCCTCTGCTCCTTTCCAGCCCTCTCCTCCTCCTTCTGGCTGTTGCTCCCTGAAATGAAATGACAGTGCTGCAGCTTTTCCCAGAACTGGATTTCTCTGCTGTAAAACTCAGGGGTGGCCCAGCACAGCTCTCCCAGCCTCTCTGACAAGGGGGAGCACGGCGGTGGGGGGGGGTGGGAGATGGCCCCGGTTCACGTGGTTGCTTAATGCCTTTCAATTTGAGGCTAAACAAAGCAATCAGGTGGGACTCTGCCAATCTGCACACATCCTTGCACTATAGCAACAAGTAATTTTCTATCCCCCCTCACTCCCTGGAGCTCTCTTTTGGTGCAGCAGAATTATTTGCTTTACACTGTAAATTCACACTTCTGCCATGCTACTTTGACTTTTCAGGACCATTTATGAAGATAAGGAAAACCAAACCAAACTGGCAGAGAGGCAGGTGTCAGCAGGCACGGCAGGAGGTGAGCTGGCAGGACGGAAGCCATCCTGCCCTTCCCTTGCCACGGCACTGGAAGTGTCACAGATGTCCTGCAATCCCTCACACTAATCATTCATTTGCCACCCTGCAGGTGGAAAGGTCCTTTTACTCATGTTTTTAAAGCTGCTTTATTGTCTCTTTTCATTGAGAGAAAAGGAAAAGAATCTTTTACTTACCGTTTTACAGGGTTGAAACCTGTTTATAAATAGGGGAGAGAAATGCCTGGCAAAACCAGGCTGCTGGTGGTAGCTCAGATCATGACAAATTAGGTAGCCGGTCAAAGGGAGAATTCAGAAAACTTTGTCTATGGCCCTGAGATGCCAGAAATTGTTTCTTTTCTGGACACTAATGTTGTCAGGTTTTATATTGGTGCTATTTTTGCCTGCTGGAGCCACCAGTTCTTTAGCTAAGGCAAACAGCCCAGCTTCTGTCAAAAGCTTCTGATTCTCCCAAGTTAAATGCTGCCATACATTTAAGTTCTTGAAAGGCTCAAGCCATTGGGAACGATCAGATGGGAAAATGCCATTAGTGAAATCTGAATGCCAGTCGTACCTAGAAAGCTTCACATACCACTTGCACAATGTGGAGGAAAGCTGAAGAGGAGGATATACTCCGGTTATCTTGGGCACCAGCCTCTCCCAGGCAGGCAGGCAGCTCTCAGGGGTTATTCCAGGTGAGCTCTGCACCAGCACAAGGCACACCCACTGCATTTTTCCACACAGAGCAGGATGAAGCTGTCGGTGTTGACAAGAGCTGTTGAAATGACTTGAGGACATCCCACTTCATGCAATTCAGTCAGCAGAATTTAGAAATATCTCTAAAAAGTGGATCTGAAGGGTATCACCTCTCCATTTGCCCTACCTGAATGGAGCAGCAGCTCAAGTGAGAGTCAACACAGTGATCTGCTGAGGTTTCCTTAGATCACCTATACCACTGATCGGGGTGGACTGTCCCCCTGAGACACCTGGATTTGAGGAGACATGCCATGCTCAGGGATGCCCTGGGAGGAGAACAGTGAAGGAGAGACAGACAGCAAAGTGTTTCAGCAGCTGAGCCCAGCACAGGTAAGAAGAAAGGCCATTGCCTCCTGCTCCCACAGACAAGGCTCAGACTCACCATGCTGCTCCTGTGCTGCCAGGAAACTAACCTCCATGGCCACTGCCGCCCTACACCTCCTTTCAGCAGCTTGTGGTTTGTTATTCTAGGTCTCAGTCAGCTGTGCTGCATTTTCTGAAGCAGGGAAAGATTGCCACAGTGTGTACCTGCTTGTTCTAAGCTCTGGCAAGGTGTCAGCCTCAGTGGGAAGTGCAGAGCTTCATGCTCCCACCATTACACACCTGGATCCTGCTCCAAAGGGCTACTCAAACCTGGGATCAAGCTGAGAAGAGACTTGGGAAGTCCAAGCCATGCATGAGGCCACAGCTCCAGCCTCTGGCAGCATCTGGTACCTGCTTGCATCGTCTGCTGCAGCACAGCCTTGCCAGGGGTGGTTTGGAGGCATCACTTGTATTTACCACTACTTGTATTTGCCAGTAACAGTGACTAACCTGGACGTGTCTGTTCTTGCCAGTCAGTTTGCAGGGAGCCATTCCCACTTTCCTGCTACTGGGTGCGGGAGCAATGAAAGCGTTTCATAGTCAATGCTCCTTTCTGAGTGGGGCTGGGGAAGGAAGGCAGCGAGCAGTGAATAGCTTCAAAGAGGAAGGTCAGCAAGCCAGTGAGGATGGATTAGAAAAGGACAATGCAGAAAAGACCTGATTAATTTAATTGCTCATCCGA
The DNA here is from genome assembly GCA_013397055.1 of Pachycephala philippinensis. Lineage (NCBI taxonomy): Eukaryota > Metazoa > Chordata > Aves > Passeriformes > Pachycephala > Pachycephala philippinensis. The sequence goes on from VWZT01005001.1 coordinate 258,878, forward strand.
AATGTAGTCGCAGACTAAAGAAGGATGAAGAAATTATAGGCATATGAATGGAGCCAAGTAATGATTTTGAGAGAGAATATGCAGAGCCCTGCCACCCTCTGCACCCTCTGTCCCACATATAAAGGGTTTTGTATTCAGAGATTACTCCAGACTTCTGCTCTTCTTCTCATGCTGTCTCTTCAGAAATGGAGACACTGACTACCAACAAATGTTTAAGTAGCTGCAGCTTGATCTTGCTGCTGGCAGCTCAGGCTGAGAATTAGAGCCAGACATGTGCCAAAGCCTGTGAGGAGATGTAATGTGGAAACCATTCTGCTCCCAGCAGAACTGAGGTTTTCCTGGTGGAAATGGATTGCTGGGCATGGCCTCAGCCTCTGCACTTCATATCCTGCCTTGAAGGACCTGGATCAGCTTCACAAAGGAGAAATGCATTTCTACCTTCCCTTGCTTAAAATGGTACCTACATCAGATCTTCTTGTACTTAGAGTCAACAGATCACATCTCCAAACACTTCAGAACCAATATTTATAACTAGAGAGAGGCAGAAGTAATTTCATGGAAAATTTCACAGGTTTGTTGTTTTGTTGTTTTTTTGTTTTGTTTTGTTTTTGGTTTTGTTTGTTTTTTTTTAATTGGAAGAAACAAACAAAAGAAACCTCCCCAGGAAATAAAGTATAAAAGATAAAAGGCATTTATTTGGGTTAGGTCAAAATTCTATTCTTCTTCTTCTTCTTTTTTTTTTTTTTTTTTTTTTTTTTTTTTTTTTTTTTTTTTTTAATCTGTGCCTTGTGTTTTCTAATATAAAATAGCTGAAAAATTAAGCCAACTTTGAAGTGGAAACTCAGACTCTTCTGTGAAGGCTGAAAATAACTTAGCATTCTTCATCTCGCTATTGCAGAGAGGTCAAAAACTTGCCAACTAATCTGCTTCTGGAAGGCTACAACTCCAATTGCCTGGATCACTTCACAGGCGAAAATACTTGGAAAATATTGGAGTGAGACTGACAGGCACCCCTTTCGGTCATCAGCTTCCTCCTCCTTCTCAGTGCAAGCCGGAGAGCTGCCTCCAGGAATTTGTACCGCAAAGGGACTCATCCCCTCCCACTACGTGACCAACACTACGAAGCGTTGTGACTTCTGGATGAACTCAAACACGTCTCTTACAACGACCTGATTGAAGGAGTTCTCCATTTGAAGAGTTCAAGTGATGGGAGAACTTAACACACGGGCTGAGCCACTTCAGCTGTTAATGACTCCTGGGTTGGGTTGAATTCCTGTGCCTTTGCCCGGTAATGGGAGAAGTGTCTCACCTCAGTGTTCTTCCCCTGACACAATGCTCTCTTCTGAGTCAGCTCTCAATCATCTGTTTGAGGAGCTGTGTTGAAAAGACACAGTAGACCAAGCGTCTCTGCACTCTTCAATACGATTTTCAAAGTGAGGCTATGAGGAAAGGAAGGAAAGGAATCAAATGTCCTGATTAAAGACTAATTACTTGAGACGTGCCTTTCCAACAGCCTTCAACAAAATGCATTTTATTTTTCTACAGAGGAAAAATGCCCATCATTGGGGCAGAAGGCCAAAGAGGGAAAGCAATCACCTCTGTCTCTGAAGCTGCACAATGAGGCTGAAGAACAGCGCTGCAATTGTCACAGATCCTCAGCACTAAGCACACAGAACCTAAGCACTGAAAGTGTTAAAATGACCTTTCATTATACAGGGCTGTATCAGGAAAATCCACGAACGCCAGAGGCTTATATCCAAAAAGGAGACAGAGGAGTCCTTCAACTTTATTCGAATAAAGGGAGGGAGTCCTCTGGGGCATGCGCCCGCAGGGTGTTCTCTCTCGGGGTTTTGGAGGGCACAGCCTCCCTTTTTTATCCCGAACTCCCGGCCGCATGTTGCCCTCTTCCTTTCCCCGTTGGCTGAGGTACTAGGATAGTAAAGCCTTCCTGAACCGCCTACCCCATATCCCCCCTTGAACCTACTGTTTCACCCCAAAGTTCAGAAATTCAGGCTTGTGCAGACCCACGCCTATTTCAGGAGCCAAACTGTCTGGGCTCTGCACCAAACTGCTGCCCAAAGTCAGTAGAGACATTAAGACCCATTTCAAAGACTCTAACATCCATACCTTCACCCATCAAATTATTTGTAAAGATATTAGCACACATCTTTCCTCTCAGCTGGAAGCTTAAATACGATTCAGGGTCTATGAATTCATTCCAAAGCACCTGACTTTTAAAGTCTTTGTAATCATTTATTAAGGATAAATGATAGAAAAGACACTTTTAAGAGATTAGTAATTTAAAATAAGAATTGAACTTTTGAAATACTGCATGTTTTGTTTTCTGCGTCTGACAGTGTTTCAGACAGCACAAGGGAGGAATCCTCTCTCCTTTGAAAACATAGAAGCTGGAAGAGGCTGGAGCTGCCAGCACTGAGAGATCTGCAGCATTTTCTGAGACAAAGCATGAGGAACATACAACGGAGGACAGAAATTGCAACTTCTTCACTCTTACCTGCAGTATCTGGGGCAGTGGTGATATAAGACTGGTTGCACTTCAACACTTGATTGACATCCTGGTATCCTTTTAAACCAAATTTCTCCTGCCTGAATTTTCTCGTATATTTGATACTATCTTTTCCAGTTTAGAAAAGTTGATTTATTTTTTTTCCCCATTTCTTTCCATAGCACTATAAGTGGTATGGACCAGGCCCATTATTCCAGCTCGCCCTTCAAAAACATTTGCAAAATGAACTGTTTGTCTCCCTTATATCCCATGGCAAAGGATGCCCCTGGTCTTTGAAGGCAGCATCAGCCAGTCACCACACACTTCTGAACAACTCATGGGGCACCTCTGAGATGTGCTTGTGTCTATTTTGCACCTTGGGGCAGTCCTCTCTGGACAGAAATTTGGGAGCATCAATCTCTTCAATCAGCAGGACATGAGTGGATGGTCATAGCCATTCTCCAAGGTGGTCCCTGGTCCACAGACTCCAACATAGATTTGGGGCAGGGCTCCATATAAACAACATTCTTCCCATCCCTGATTCGTTTTGCGTGAGACAATTGAACAAGGAACCCAAACCTTGGAAATAAACACCAGCACAGAAAGGAATGTTTACCATTCAATGTATTATTCCCTAGTGTACAAAGTACTTCGCCTCTATAGTAGCACACAGGTATTGAAATATGATGGCAAATGCAGCAAGACCATAAAGATTATCTTGCAGGTCTTTTCATTTCCTTTTGGGTATAAGCAGAAAGAAAAGAAACATTGTACAGGAAAGTCCTTGCAAAAAAATACCCCAGTTTGTAGAAAAATAATGGCATTGATATACAAAACCCAGAGTTGTTTCCTGAATAAGAAATGTCTATTGTCTCTGGTCCTCAAAATCTGCTCTATTTAATGATGACCATTAAGGAACCACAGGATCAGTGCTCTGTCATTCATTTTTTTTTCCCTTATAGTTTATTTCATATTTTTTTAGGTTCTTCTAGCTCTGTTAATAGCTGCTCTGAAACTATACGGTAGAAATGAATGTGTACAGGTCAAAAGAGTATTTATTTTTATAAATAGCCATTCACTTCATTAGAGAAAATATAATATCCCTGTACTTTCTAAGCACTGTTTCTTTCTAAAGTTCATAGTGCAATTTTCCCTTTTCCCCTACAGAAGTTATACATAAGCAATTATCATTAGAAAATCACTATTCCATTATTACTCCTTTCCCCTTTCCCCTTTTTCTCTTTCTCTTTCCCTTTTTCCCCTTTCCTTCACCAGTTCTTCAGCTGCCGGGCTGTACCACAGCCCCGCTCACCTCTGAGATGTCTCCCAGCTGACAGGAATGCATCAATCCCTGATTGTCAGGCTGACAGGTTTCACTTTAAAGGCTGAACACAGCCCAGCACACACACGGGTTATGAATCCAGGGATTAGATAATTTATCACCATTGATCCAACTGTTTGGTTACAGACTGATTACACATCCTTTGGGGAGCTCTGTAAAAGACTCACACAAGATCCCAAGGTTGCGTTTGGTAACTGCTTGCATCCAAAATTGAAAGAGTTATCTGAAGTAGCAGATAAGCCTCTTTGGTTTTCCAAACTGGTGGCAATTCTGTGCTGAAAAGATTCCTTTCCTTGTACTTTGTGCCCCTGGCTGCCCCGACATGTAAGGTGAAACGGCAGCATCTTTTTATCATTAAGTAAAGTTGTGGAGAAAGAGATAAGTGACATAGGCATAGACTACAACAACAACCTGGTCACATCACCCCCGTTCAATGTGCTACGAAGCTTGGTGAAAGCACGGCGTGCTACAGACAGAGGGCTATGTACAGGCAGGAGCCACCACACCTAAGGGAGACGGCTCCTCAGTTTGATTAAAAAAAAGCCAACAGTAAATGTCTGGCTGTACATGGGAATGAGGAGAGGCAAGGAGCACAGATGCCTCACCAGGAAGATCCGAAGCAACACAGGAGTAGGCGTAGAGCAGCTTGCTTTTGAAGGGGGGGCAGAATCATCTGTAGGTACAGAGTGATCTTGTTGAAAGGAGGCAGTGAAGCCTCCCTTTGCAGATGGTCTGGGAGTGAGTAGGAAGCTGGGGAAGTGCTGCAAGTGCCTGCAGTGGAGTCCCTTGGCCAAGAGAAGGGGTGGCTTGGCTGGGCGTGCTGTCCCCATCCCTGGGTGTGCCGTCCCCATGGTCCTCACCAGTCCCATGGGGTGGGAACACTACAGGGATGCTTTCAGCTGAACACTAGGATTTTGTAATAAAGTCTGTAAGAAACTACACTGCTTCTGAGCACACAGCCCAGGGAAACATATGGCCTGATCAGCCTGTCTGGGATGAGTTAATACCCCGCTTCCAGATGGAGTCAGGAAGTACAGTGGCACATGCAATTAGTAGACAAAGATACGTTTTTTAAAAAAGTGAGTTCACTTCAGAACCCTAAGAAAAAGGGGCTTGAGCTGAAAATCCATCTGCAGGAATTATCCTAAACCTGGGGTAGATCTTGATTGATTTAAATTCCCTGACAATTTTTCTGCTTTATCCCCTTCTTCAATGATAAAGGCACTGGATTAACTAAAACTACAGAGCATTAATAAATATCATGTTAGCACCAAACCAGTGCTTTTAGCACTGGCTACAGAGGTCATGTGAAATTCAAAACATACCTAAAAGATAAAGATTGCTAATGCAACTAGCACTGTATTCATTGTCATGTTTTCCTTGAGTGCTGTCAGCCTAATCCCTAAAAATAAAAATTTAAGCACATCTTGTCTATTTTCCTTGCATAAAGACAGATTGAAATGCCAAAAATACCCCTATGCAGATTGTGTAGCACCGTGGAGGGCCAGAGCAGCCCATAACTGAAGGAAAATTACTGATTGAAAGTAAACAACTGAATACAGTGACAATAAAGTATCACTTGTCATAATGCTACATATAATGTAGAGTACGCAAAATGCAGTGGTTTGACTGCAGGATTTAACTATAAAAAATAAAAATAGTAAAAGCAGCCTTAATAGAATGATTTTACGTACAAAAATATTAAATCAAAATAAATAATCCCAAACATAAATATTATACTGTACATTAGGAATATGTGATCTATATACACATATACACAGATATAAAAGTGGAAGGCAGAGGTATTACATCACTATCCTTCATCCATCTCTCATCTCTGCTGGCTGCTCCCAGAGAACCTGGAAATCACAGAAAAGGTGCACATTAGAGTCATCCTGGCCTCTGGAACATGTCACTAGAGAAACTGGCACAAGAGCAGAGCACAAGTGGGTGCCAGCAAAGTGGGAAGGTGTTTCCAGGTGACAGTGCTGTATCCACAGGGGTTACTGGGGGAGCAGGGGATCCCACCAGGATGCTCTATGGGGTGGGTGGCTGTCACCAATGCACTCAATGTGTTTTTGCAAGCATGGCCTGATCTGCTCCTTCAGGGCATTTTTGGAAAGATTTTCCTTCATGCAGAAGCCTCTGGGAACTCACCATTGCTATAACAACTGAACATCGAGGCCTGTTCCAGATGATGGAGTGCACTTCCCACAGTAACCACCACATTTTCCTACTGCTTTGGTACCATCCTGCAGGCAAAATCAGAAATAACAGCTCAATAAGAGCTCAGGAATTCCATGCTGCAGAAGGGCCAGATCTGGGTTACTCGAGCCAGGGTTTTTAATAGAAAATGGCTTGGAAAGAAAACAAATGATGCCTAAATCAATCTATGAAATCACCGTTGTATTCAAATATACGCAAATGTAATTCTCTTTAGTGCTACCAGGTCAGATGGTGGACACAAATAGGAAAGGGTAGTTTTGATTTATTAAATTGAAAGCTGCCCAAGGAGAAGGCCATTTGGAGGGTATCTCAAGGGTATCTGCTTTCTCCAGTTTGCCCCACAATGAATAACAGTAATGAGTAGAAAACTTGGCTTATGCCAGAACAAAACTACTCTGGGACAGTAACAACTCCTCAGCTCTGCCAGAGCGTGGGAAAGGCATAGGAAGGGTATTTGCAGGCAATACCAGGAAACATCCATTTGGAAGGGGAAGTCCTGGAGTGGCTCCAGAGACAAGAGAGGAGGGAAAGTGATGGGGTGAGGTGATGTCACTTGCTGAGGTGCCAATCCTTCTCCCCATCCCACAGCCAGAAGGGGAAAATATGGTGTGGTCCTGAGGTTGACCTGGTCTCCAGGTGAGCCCAGCAAAGCAGGCTGCAACTCTGGGCTTGAGTCAGGAGATTAATACCTTCATCTGGCCTTCCTTATCTCACCTCTGCAGAGTCTTTCTCCTCTTGGTCATTACAATGGACAGACAGTCCTTGAGGGCAATTCAACCCTCAATTACCAGAAAATTGGACTTAAGCACACAACAAGCTTGCACAAAGCATTTATTTTTAAACGAGCTCTACCCTGCCCTTGACATTATTGATCTGGGACTGCAGCAGGCTGCTATCATCTCTTCTCACTACACCGTTCTTTCTTCTGCTCCTGTGGGCAATTACACCCTTGGAACAGCACTTGACAGATGCCACCAGGTGATGGAAGATTTTTGAGCACCCCTGTTCCTTAAAGTTTGTTTTAATTCTGCCAGCCATGATGTTCTGTGCAACCCCAAAGTTGACTTCTCTTCTTTTAGAAGGGGAGAACAGAAAAGCACCTGCTGGAACTGACATACAGGGCCTGTGCTGGTCCTCTTCCACCTGTAGCGTGGTCAGACCAGTAGCATCAATTCTCCTCTAAGAGCACCAGTACAGAGGAGACTCAGGCTCCCCAAAGCCAGGGAGACTGAAAGCAGTACAGGAGAGGATATTTTGCAAATTGCTGTTTATTAAATGATTATGGTGACCTCCTTTGGAGAGTTTTAACAGGGGCAATTGGGATGACTCACATGAAGTAACAGCCAAAAAAGCAGTCCTGGATTTCTACCATTTCAGAATATGACACAGAAGCAACAGAGTGAAGGCACACAGTGACTGCAGGAGGTGTTAACAGGCAGGCAGATTAAGCATTACAAGTACAAATTTGGCTGTGAGTGATTGTGAAGGGCTGCCTGGCTTACCCTGAGGCTCCAGCCAGCAGAGCCACAGGCAGTGACAGAAGATGGTGCCCCTGCAGCACGCCGGTGAGTTGAGACTCTCCCAAGGAGATAAACCCAGACCAGACCAGCAGGAAGGTCCACATCCTCCACACTTTTTCAGCGATGTTTTGGGAACAATTCCTACTCAGGGGTCTGCCTGGCACCAGACCCTATCTGCAGGTCCAACCCTGCTCTGCAGTCCTGACTCTGTCCTGCTGCCCTGTCCTGTGATGCACACTCCATGCTGGGCATCTCATGCAACTAATTAAGGATATATCTGCCCCACAGCACTCAGTGCTTTCAGCTTCACAGTTAATCAGGCTCACTAATTAATTGCAATAACTCTGATCAAGTCAGACCCATGAGGGCCTCGCCCCACTACAATTACATGCAACACTTTAATGTCAGATGTTCATTTCTTGTTAGTCTCTATTGGAAGGTGTTGCCATGAATGACAATGTGGCAATTAAAAACTTCTGATGAGCAGGTATAGCCATAATTAAAGTTACAACTTACTGGGGATTTCTGAATTTCCGACACTGCGTAATTCCCTTGTGAGAGCCACTTGGCTGTTCCCCTCAGGGACAGGCCTGTCCCATACAGGTCTATGCTGAAGCGACCCTAAAAAACAAGAAGAGCCTGGTTACCCCAAAATGCCGTGCTCCAGACTCCCAGCACACCACGGTGTCACTTTTCTAGCAGGATCTTCACAGCAATGTTTTCCTTGTTTTCCATTGCTCTGACCATGATTTACCCATTGTACAAATCACATTAGGAATTTCTTCTCCTTGGTGGCTGCAGAGAAGGAGGGGCTTCAGATTGCTTTTGAACTGCCTTTTTGCCCGGGTTTCCACTGCTTTACCCCGGTTTTGCACTGTTTTTTCCCGGTTTTGCACTGCTTCTTCTCTGCCAGCTGAGGGCATTGTTGGCTTTTCCATGGCAAACTGCAGAGCATGACAGGCTCCAGCAGCTGATAAGGAACCTCGGGGATGTGCTGCAGCCACTGTGCTCCCTCCTAAACTGGAGAGGGCACACATGTCCTTCTTTTCCTTATTTTCCACTGGTGTTTTTTTTTTTTTTTTCCCCCAGACTAGTGAAATAAAAACTCTTCCATTTGCTTATTTCTCTAAGACACTTAATTCCACCCTTTCTCAAAATGCAAAAGATGGATGGAAAATTAAGAACTATGCCATCATCCAGTGCTCAGCCCTCCAGCCCTCCCTTTACCCCCATGGCAGTCTCCAGTCCTGCCCATTTCTGGACCACGGAGGGATCCTTCGGACACATCCCCAGGCTGACCCATGGTGCAGCACGGCTGTGCAGTAGCAGATGGCTGTTAGCTTTGCTCCTTGCACTTGCTGCCTTGGGAATGCTGATTTTCTATGAGGAGTAAACTGTCTGGGTCAGGTGGATGGATATTAACATTTATGAGCATTCCTGAGGTAAGGAGTCAATCCCTAAGCCGCTGAGCTGTTCAGAAAAGTGTCAGCTCTGAAAGCAGGGAGGGAAGGAGATGAGAGGTTTGCCCTCTGCTGTCTGCTGCTGCAACTCCCTGTTAATGCCCTTTGCCAATATGGCCCACCCAATACCTTGAACTATCCGAACAGATCACCTATCCCCCAGCCCCACAAAAGGTAGGTATGCTGGGAACATGCAGCAAGCCATCCCTAACACAGTGTTGCTTGTCTCCTACAGACTTTCAAAGAGCATCTACTCCCTACTGCTCTCCCTGCCCAGCATTTCCACCAAGCCTTGTCGTGGACTGATTGCCCCTGTCTTCAACTATGAAAGCAAAACCCCGTTCTCCCCCCACAGCCTATTTCTTCCTTTTCTCCTTTACTGAGGCCCTAGGGAATGTCTCTTAGCCAGCCACTGGCCTGATAATATGGAAAATGGAAACTACTTTCTTCACATGCACAAAGGGAACTTTCTCCATCATTTTCTCCATCTTCACAAAGGGAAAAGTTTCAGATTGCTGAGATTAGAATGTGCCACTCACTGAATTTGGGCTGCTGCGATCAGCAGTAATTAATAGAGGGCCTGAACACAACAAATGGCAGCAATTCCTATTAAATGCTCTTGTCAAATACCTGCGGGCATTTGGCAGCACTGTAGCAGTCCCCAGCAGTGGCATAAGGAACAGGTCGTCCATCATGTGTCCGTGCAAACTGTAAATCAGTTGCTGTGGAGAAGAGTTGGTGAATAACATGGAAAGAAACATGCAGGGAGAGAGACAAAATAAATGTAAACATGCTCTTTGCTAATGGTTAAATTCACCAAAGCCAGCTTCCTACATTAATCTATGAAGTCAAGACTACTATATTTTTTAATATTAAATCTCCTGATTCACCCCACATGTGATTCCCAGCACATGAGCACTGAATTTAACAGGACACTTACACTCAGTATTTACAGCTCAGTTTAAATCCGTTGGCCATTTAGGAACAAGGTATAAATAACAACAAAACTCGACCCTTGACTTGGGGTTTATTTCCCTATCAAAAAATTCCCCACTTTCAAGAAGGCTACAGCACCTTCTAAATCTCTCTTTTAAAGAAAGGCAAACAACATCTTCGCTCTCCTGGCTGCCCCAGCCCAGGGGTCGGGTTTTCAAAGGCAATCGGAGTATTTTGCTCTGGAGAGATCTGAAGTAACTGAGACTCATTTAGATGGGGATGTGAGATAGCTCCTGCCTGACAGAGGTAGGTGCCCAGCTCCTTTTGAAATTCAAAGGGAGCTGGTATCAAATTCCGCGAGGGTGGTTCCTTTGAGATCTTTACCTAGGAGCTTTTACAGATTATTAGTAGCTTTTTACAGATTGATAGACTGGGAGGTCTTGAAAATTAAGTGATAAAAAACACTTATCAGATAAAGAGTCATTTTACAGGGAAGGATTTTGATTTGCTAAAAAAACACTTAACTATTTGCTGAATGAACTCCCAACAATATGTTTTTTTAAAACATTTGCTGGAAACTGATAGCAGTGGAGTCAGGGGGACTGAAACCATAACCTTATGGGATGCTACAGGGTCTCTGGTGGTGAGATGGGCTCCCAGCTCACAGGAATGACAAAAGAGACAGTGTGTTACTCATATTGCACAGCTACACTCACTTTCTCCACTGCAAATCCATGTCCCCAGCTCTCAACACAAGTTATTTCCCTATGGTCTGGCTCTGCCAAGGGACTCCTCTGCCCTGGCCACCGGGAACAGCATCCCCACCCCGGTGGAGACCCCCTCACTAGCGTCTCCTGACACCTCTCTGAGTAAAATGGAGGGACGGTGGGGCAGCTCCTCCCTGGTTAGGCTTTGTGTCAGAGTCCAGTCTGAAAAGAGGGGACCAAATGCAATAAAATAAAATCCTTCACAAAATACACTGGGTTGCTGGGAGCATGCAAATTCTCATTCTGCAGAGCAGATACATCAGCAATTGCCTTAATATTTCCTGTTTTACAGAAAAATAACACGAGCGTCTGTGATGTACTCAAGTTGCAGTCTCCAAGTGTAAAGCAGCAAACAGGTGACCAAGTCTAAAAGCAGCTTTTAAAAGGAATTCTCAGGAATATTGCTCACTAGAGTACTACTGCTTGCTTGTAGTTACAGCTATATTTGTGTAAAATAGACATTTTTTTTAATGGCAAGGCCCTGTTTTTACTCACTTATTATTTGCATAGTGTTCAGGTCCAGCCTTACTTTGCTGAAGGTGGAAAACCCAGCTGCTGTGTAATCTTTCCTACACTGGCAGTCTTCTCGTCTGCTCCCGTTATACGGACACTCAGTCGGGTTATGCAATCTAAATCAAAAGAAAACCCTTTCTACTCATGACTGGGAAATATTGTCATGGAAAACAAAAAAACTATGATGTTCATGATTACAGGATTTCTTACCTGTATCCATACACCTCTGAAAAATTCTCTGCATCCCCGTTTACAAGGGTCACATATTCCTTTGGGCTGTCAGTCTGCATCCCAGAGCAGTACACCTGAGAGAGAGAAGCAAGAATTGTGTCATATGCAAAGGCATCACTGAGACAACCAAAGGCAGAAAATCCAAGAGTGGAAGTGAAGACCACACGCAGGGTCCTCTTGAACCTTTAGAAAACCCAATAATTATCATTCTGTTGCTGAAATGCACCTTTAATGTCTTTCCTTTGACTTGCAGGAAATATTCACCATCTTCAGTGACACCTTTGAGATCTTTAACGTCTTTGCAACTCCTTGGTAATTCACCTGAAACAAAACAGAAATACTTGTAGTCACTGAACAACTGTACATCAAAATCTCTTTTGGAACACTGAGGCTTCCAAAGCATCAAAACATCTTCTTTATTTTTAAGAGGTTTCCCTGAAGTGCCTTAGTGCTTACTTGGAGGACTCCCAATGCTTGGAAATACTGCAGATCTCTACGAGTTTGATGGGAAAAGATGTTGAAGCCATGAGAACGGCTAAAGAAGGTGTAAATCTGCAGACTTACAGTCGTGGACATTGTGGCATGTCCTCCTCTCTTCAGGTTTCAGGTCCATATGGCACAAGCTGCTGACCTGGTCGTCGTTGGTCAAACACTGCACTGAGCGGTGCATGACCCCAACTCCACAGGTGACAGAGCACTGCGGGACACAAGACAGAGATTCCTGTTCTATCTCAAGGGTTTCTGGGCTCCAGAAGAAAGAACAGAGACAGATGGTTTCCCTTGTATCAAGAAACAGCAGCAAAGACTCCAATCCTGCGAAGTGTTCAAACACAGGCTTAATTTTAATCAAATGAGTAGTCCCTTTTGTTATTAATCCCTTCCTTATTATCATTGATTACTTCCAGACTACCATACTTTGCTCAGTGTTTGCACACTTTGCTGGATGAGGCAGTTGGTTAAAGCGAACCATGTGCTCAAGTGAAATTGTTTATCTTTCATTTTAGGAAGATTGTTGTTTTCTATGCCAATTGCACCAAAAAAAAAAAAATGGAGCCTTGAAATCTTCTCTCCTGTCACCTGCTGGAAAAATGGCTAAATCTGTGCAAACACTGGGTCAGCCTCAAACCTCCCAGACCAAGGGCAATCCTAAGTCTGAAATCACACAAGTTACTGGAGCTACAAAGCAGCAGAGCATCCAAACCTCCCAGATCAAGGGCAATCCTAAGTCTGAAATCACACAAGTTACTGGAGCTACAAAGCAGCAGAGCATCCAGCTACGGAGTGTGGGCTATGAGAGGTGGGAGCATCTTGCTGTCCATCCACAACTTGTTCTTTCAAGTACTTGAGAAATTAAAATCAGCTCTTTCTACAGCTACCAGGTTGGGCCACAAAGAAAATGAAGCTGTTCATCCATTTAGAAACGATTAGTCTAAAGGAACACACCATGAAGAATATGGTCTTCAATGGCTCGTGGTATTCATAGCTTGGGCATTTACTCTTTATCAAGCCCAGTTCCATAAAACTTAGCTAAAGCACTGAGTAGGACTCTATCCATCAAAGGTGATGGCATTTTACATTAAATCCCTTTCAAAATCAGAGCTGACAAGGGTCATGGTACTTGGTAGTCACTGGCACATTCAGCAGCCCAAGGCGAGGAGAAAGGTCTTTCTGAAATAAATGCTCTTCGCAGTGAAGTTGGATTAATGAGTTGGGTATTTTGCACTTAAATTCTGAGGGAAAATACCAATTAATTGAGGCTGAGCTCTTTGCTGTAACTCCTCTGCACTGACTCACAGGGAGGATCTGAAGCTTCCTATGGGGCAGGAGGAACTTAGGTTTCAAATGGCTTTGCCAGTTACTGTGACAACTTCCACTATGTTTTACTTGGCTTGACACTCATTGCCTTGTAAAGGTTTGACAAATTCCTACAAATGCCCGAGCTAGGTTAATAAATCAAGTTTATGGGAGAAACATCACATTTCAAAGAATGTCAGAAGGCCTAAGAAGTGAAATGTTATCACCTTAACTAAAATTTGATCTTGTAGTTCAGGCCCCAGAAGAGGCTCAACACAAATAACTTTAGCAGAAAGGCCAAGTTCTTTCCCCTGACCTGTCCCAGCATTTGTAAGAAGGAGGGGAAGGAAAAAAGAAGAAAAAAAAATCCTTTTAAGGCTCAAATGACCAGTGTTTCGGCCTAATAGTGGCTCCCAAGTCCTTCTCATACACGTGGCCAAGTGGGATCAACTGCAGTTGCCAGTGACCCATCAATCCTTCTAGAGCAAGGCTTCCAAACCCTTGTTTTCTGCAATGACCCCACTCTCTGACTAAGCATTCAGCATGGCCATCAACATGACCACAAATGCTGGCTACATCCCAATTTTCATGAATGACTCTACTTGTAGCTGTTGGGACTCCCCCATACGAAGGGGTTCAGTCTGAAGTATGGAGCCCTATGCAAACCAGGGCTGCTGCTGCACCAGAGTATTCCATGCATTAATTTAAGCAGCTCTAAAACATTCCCCTGCCAAACCTTCAGTCTGTGTCTAAAAAAACCCCAGGTTGTTCCAGTCTTTTTGGCTAAAAAAAGAAGTTTGCCAAACTTACGCTTCCCCAGTTGCCGACGCGCCAGGAGGCCGAGATGGGGCACTCCCTGAGGTAGCAAGGCTGGATGTTGGGGGGCTGCGTGCCAGGACAGTTGACCATGTTCTGGTACCCGTACTCGTAGTGGTCCTTCCCAGTGTAAATCTCACTGCAGGACACGAGGCGCTGCCTGTATCCCTTCCCGCACGTGACGGAGCACTGTGGGCAGAGGAAACACCGGTAAGCACCACGTGCTTCAGGAAGGCTGCCCAAAATGGGAAGGGAGGAAACCAGGCCTGTCAGCTTTTAACACAGGAAACTGCTTCAAGGGATCACGGGGATCTATTTAAGCCAGTCATGAATATTGTAAGTGGCTACTACAAGGGGGCTGGTGCCTGACACTATCTTTGAGGGCCCAGTTCCTCTCTGGGCTGGATCTACAGCTGCTCCAGGACTCCCTACTCCAGGCTGGCTCCGGGGCATGTATTATTTCTTCCCAAGCACAATGAAAGGAGCAGAAGATCCTTGGGAACTTGGAAATGCCTCTATTATTTAGTTGGTTTGGTTTGGTGGTTTGGGATACACAGAGAGAGAAAATGGTCAAGGTTGACCCCGAATTGCAGGTACTTGTCAGCAACTGGAAGAATGAAGAGATTTTTCAGTGTAATTAGAGGATAAACAGCACTTCTGCCCTCCTCATCAAAGGGCTGAGTGGGTCCTGGGGAGAGCCAAGCTCTGGCTCTGTAAGCCCTCTCCACATCTCTGTCTTCATGGGCCTGAGTGCTCCCAGGTGGTTTCCCAGGCATTGGGAGTGGGTAGAAGGTGCCTGGGCTGGCAGCAGCCAGGGCTCCAGCCTGACAGGCACCTCAATATTTCTCTTAAGGAACCACCCAGGAGACCAGGCTGCTCTGAGATATTCTCATGTCTCCACATTTCTCCCTCCTTGCACTATCTCAGGTGGCTTGTCTCTCCTTCCCCTCAGCCCCAGCATGTTTTCTTTTTTCCCTTTTCTTGTTCTTTCTTTTTAATCCATGCTGTGTCAGCAGCTGCCTTGTCATTTCCCTCTGCTGTTTCTCCAACTGGAAAGTAATCCTTCACTGGCTGCAGGAGGAAATAGGCTGAGATTAGCCTGGTTCCTCCCACATGTGGCGCCCGCCACATGGAAAACTCATCTATTTTCCTTGCCAAGCCCACTCCCATCCGTGAGGGTGAATGTCCTGCCTTCCCTAACTCTGGATCCTTGCCCTGCAAAGACAGCACTGAAGAAGGATGTGGCCCCATGGTCACATCCGGGCTTGCCTTTCCCCCATGATGCTTACCTGGACCCTTATAGAATTCACAAGTCCCCAGAGCCCCCCAGGAGTGGATGGGAATAAAACCAAATAAATAAATACATGAAATAAACCAGCAGAAAACCAAAGAGGGTGCCTGCTGAATGCACTGTGCTTTGGATGAAAATTGCCTCCAGATAATATTAGCTGGGACTCTGGGCACGCTGCTTTTAGTCTTTACTGTCCTGCTTGTCTCCCACAGCGCTGCTCCTTTGTATCCAACAGGAAGACTGCATACAGAAATAAACCAAAAAATAATAATTAAAGCCCACAGCGCTGCCCTGCCACTGTTGATTTGGGTTGCAGTACCTCAGCAAGGGCAGTGTTGAGAGGAGGAGAGCATGGCCTGGTGCAGGGATGGGGATGGGGATGGGGATGGGGATGGGATGAGGACTCACCTCTGACCACTCTCCTGTGATCCAGATGTACTCGCAGGGGGGCAGCCCGCAGCTCTCCACCTCGGGGGGGCGGCTGCTGGCGTTGCAGTAGCCACTGTTCTGCAGCTGCTTGTTCTCATCCACACAGAACACCTTGCGGAACCGGGACGCCTCCCCGCACGTCTTGGTGCACTGTGTGTAAGAAACAACAGCTCATGCAGCCCCTGAGGGACTCCAGCGAATGAATCTGCATCCAGACTGAGCCCAGCAACCCCTGTAAGCTGTCACTGTATCACCTGGGAGAAAATTTTCAACCAGGACCCTGCTGTGCCAGATGCTGCTGCCTTTGACAAACTGCTCCTGACCTCTGGAGGTACTAACCCAAATCCACAGGAGAGAGGAGAAACCGAGGTAGCAGGTATTGGGATGGGGCAGATGTGGGGTCCAGCTGTGATGGGATCAAGAGATGCACGATTGGGCATGCTGGGTCAGGAGATAGGGCAGGGGGAGAAGAAAGGGGCCAACCCCCATTATTTCAGCCCCTAGTAAATACAACTGTTTGCAGAACGACAACTCAACCATCCCCCTTGCAAAAATCACACTGCTGCACCTTTGGCTGTGACTGGTGTGGGGGGAGCTCCTTTCCCAGCCCTCTGCCCCAGCATGGGGGCACATAGAATCATAGAATCATAATAGAATAGTTTGGGTTGA
This sequence comes from Pachycephala philippinensis, assembly GCA_013397055.1. Lineage (NCBI taxonomy): Eukaryota > Metazoa > Chordata > Aves > Passeriformes > Pachycephala > Pachycephala philippinensis. The sequence continues at coordinate 275,378 of VWZT01005001.1, forward strand.
AAAAGACCTTAGAGATCATCTAATTCCAACCCTCTGCAATAGGCAGGGACACCTCCCACTAGACCAGGTTGCTCAGAGCTTCACCCAGCCTGGCCTTGAACACAACTTCGTCTCTGCAGTGGAGACAGCCCTGCAGGTTTATTCTCTTAAACACTGCCCTGCCTGATACTAAGAGCAACCCATGCCAGCTAAGTACAACTGCTCCCCAGGGCCTTTTGGAGACTTTAAGGACTCAGTTCTTTCTCTGCTTGTCTTAGAAAAACCAGCCTGACTGTGAGGCTGTGTTCCTGGGAGTGAGGCTGTCCTTGGAGAGCATCTTAGAAAAAACACACATAAAACAAAATAAATCAGCGTAAGAGCAGTTGTCTAGATAAAACCCTATTTTCTTTAAGTTATTGCCTGTAATGGACTTCTAACACTTTAAACTAACTGGATTAACAAGGAGAAAAATGCATGAAAATAATCATTTTATGGAACATGCAGGAAATGTCTTCCCCTTAAGGAAAAGGATAAAACATCCAATCAGACCATCCCTATCTGTACAGAAACACCGTTTGAAGTCACCTAGGCTTGTAACACTGTGCCAGTTTAATCTACTTAGAGTCTCACCCTCCAAACATAATTTCCAGCCTCCCTGAAGCAGCTCCTGCTCTCCTGGCTGGCCCACAATTAGCAAGATCTTAGTAGGTTCAGCTAATTGCAAGATGGAGGCACTGTCATGGCCCTGTTTCTGTAATTAGCTGTCAGAACCAGGATTGTAAACTATTTGAGAATACTGAAAAATCAGATCAGTCTGTGGCAGCAGCAGCAAACCAGGAGAGCAGCAGTGAGCACATCATGATGTTGGGTATAAATATTTAGAACTGGGGCAAAGTGGAAAGGGATGGGGAAGGAGAGGCAGCTCCACAAAGCAGCATTTATTCCAAAGAAATAACTTAGGAGCTCTTAGGCAACAGTCAACATTGCAAAATCTGCAGTCTGCCAGAAGACCCCAAGGGCTTTGTGTGCTTTCAACCTTATTTACTCTCTTGCTTTGAGTCCTTGGAATGGAAGATCCTTCTAGGTCTGTGCTGAAACACGGCAATCCTACAGGGGCTGGAGGAATTTGCTGGAGTGTGATTTCCCCAGAAAACAAACAAAGTGAGCTACATTTGCCCATCTCTGATTATGTCCCTATTACATAAGTAAAAACAGAAAGGGGGTCATTGTGTATGAATATGGCTCCACTAGAGCTCCATCATCATGGAGCTTCCCTGACAGTTCTCCAGGCAGTTTTGGGGCAGCCTGAACCCTGACCTCCCTGCTCCTCCCTAACGAGGGACTCTCCAGCACAGTGGGAGTCGGGTCATGGGATGCTCAAAGCTTCCCTTCTCTCTCGTTTGGGATTTTCCAGCCCAGCAAGGGGTCAGCAACACAGGGTGAATTGTTCCATGGTGCCTCACAGCCAAAGGAGGCACCTTGAAAGCAGTGGAAAGAACGAAGCCTAATTTTGTCTCCTCGCCTTAATGTATATTTCAGTCTAAACTGGCAAAGTACATTGGCTCATGCTTCTCTTTAAGAGGGTGAACGATCTCTATTGCCATCAAGGCATCTTCTGACATTGGCAGTGAAGAGCTATCACATCAAAAGCCCATCCTTGTTTAAAGTGATTACTTGCTGATGAGAGACTGACACTCCCAAGCACAGGCCAGCCTGATCTGGGTTTGTCTGCAAATAACAGCTGTGTGGCCAAATATACACGAGCCAGCTCTGTGCATTTTGTCATCATCAGAAATTGAAAGGCTGATTATTTGTATTTTTTAGGGGTAACTGGCAATTAAAATAATCCCACTGAAATATTAAATGTGGCTCAAAGACAGTGAGACCATCACAAACTAAGTCAAAGAGAAACACTGCAGAGATTCCAATCAGACACCCCAAGGTTATAAAACATTATTCATGTAGAAAGCAGATAGTTCAGCTAGGCTATTTTTCCTTTTGATGCAGTGACAGATTTTGCATGAAATCTCAAGTTCAAGACTGATTTAAATCTCACAGAAAACAGTGGGGCTAGGGTATAACAGCTATTGATAGCAAAATCTGAAAAATAGGTCAGGCATTCGACAATATTTGTCTCTTTCCCTCATTTCCCAAATTCTGAACTATTTTCCTGGCAGTTCAAATTAAGGGCCATTTCAAGCACTTCTGAAACTGTTTTAGAAGAGCAGTAACAATAATTAAAATAACCCCAAAGGCATTGCTTTGCAAAAGCATTCATTGTTTTCTTCTTTTTTTTTTAAATAACAATCTGACACAGAGAATAAATGTACCCTCCACGCCATGAACACTTGAAACATGCCTTGGGTAACTCTGTAATTCAAATCAGGCAAGGATGGCACAATTTACCCCCAAAAGGCAAATGTCAAAGATTCAGGAGTTGCATGGCAACTGCAACTGAGCTGTGCATTGTCCTTCCACAGAGGCTCATAATAAAGAAAAAAACTCCTTCTTTCTCCCAGTTTTCCCTTTTAGTTTGTGACTCTGGTCTGAGTTTTATTTTGACATTAGCGAGGCTCTTTCTATTGACTTTCTTCTCCCTGGTGAGGGCACTGAGAACAGGTGATTAACGGTGATAGACCAACAGAGGCATAGATGGTTTCCAGTAAGTTTCATATTCCTTCTCATTGTCAAGACCAACACTTTTTTCTAAATAACAACAACAACAACAACAACAAGGAACAATTAAAAAACCCCGAACCCTCTTGACAGATTCCCTTTAAAGATAAGAAATCAAGAAGAAGACAGCACCAGGATGTTATTTACATATTCATGTCAATTAGGGTTCATTGCTGCTCCCTGCTCAGAGAATACCAATGCAATCTGTGCCTGCTCATGGACAGGACCTATGGCTGGGGAGGAGGTGCTATTCCTTTTTTTCACTGTGTACACCAGAACAAAATAAGAAGTGCTTGGAAGAAATGCTTGGAGTCAGCCAAAGGGGCAAGCTGACATTGGGCAGCTCCTGCATTTTCCTGTTCATGGTTATTTATGAGTACTTATGAGGGTGAGGAAACCTCCAGTCCATTCCCCCAGTAAAGCTCCCTTGGAGAAAAAAAAATCTCCATATGTTCAAAATTTCCCCAGTGCAATGGGGAGTCCTGGAAAACTTCAGAAAACATCAGTATTCATATCCCATCAAGGGCTTGGAAGGGTGGAGGCAGGCATCTATCCAAGCTGGTTTGAGAAGTTGAAAAAATAAGGGAGAAAGGGCAAAATTAGGTTGAAAGTTGGACTTGATGATCTTGGAGGTCTTTTCCAACTTAATGATTCTAAGATTCTATGAAAGGATGGAACAGGAGCTGTTTCTTTTCAGGGCTGATTACACCACTAGGTAAGGACTGACACCACATGCTGTTTGGTGACCTACTTTGGTGCCTTTAAATTTACTAGCTGAAGAAATTAATGGGCTCTGTAAAACCTAAAGTTCATTGCAAGGAGTCTGCTGGAGCCCCCTCAGCCATTCCTACATTTCCTTTTCTAGCTGGGATGTTTCCATCGGGTACCACTGTGTGACCAGACCGGCTTTGCCTCCTGCTGCTTTCCATCACACCTCCCTGTGTACTGGGAAGCAGCTGGGAAAGGGCACAGCCCCCTCTGGCCTCCTGCACTCGTGGCTGGGTTACACAGGATTATAAACCCAACTTCCCAGCACTGCTGAGATTGGGGAAATGAAGCTAAGCTTGTGTGTCCTGTTCCCATCAGGCTGAGGCACCACATGCAGGGGCTAAAAATGGAAAAAAACAGAATGAAAAGAGTAATTTTGGTGTCTGGTCTGAACTGTCTCTGCCAAAACCTGCCGTGCACTTGAAGGCTGACACAGCACCCTCTTGGCAGTGCACGGGAGGGCTCCTCCTGCTCAGAGTCCCCTTGTCCTACAACCCACCAGATGTGAGGCCACCCACTGCCTACACTGCAGGAGAGATGGAGTCACTCCCTGAACCACTGGAGCAGCAGCTGTATCCCCAGCTCTAGTCTCAGGAGCTGTTTTTGATGGAGACTGATCCTGGTCACTCAGAAAAGCATCATCTCCCATGGAAGACTTGATCTCAGCACTGCTCGTGGCTTGATAAAAGAGCAAAGCCCGGGGGCTCAGTGAAAGGATAGGGATGTCAGATGGAGCTGGGGTAATGGGGCAGGAAAGAGGGAATTACCACTGCTCCCTAATTCCTCCAGGCACAGGGCTCAGGCTGGAGCAGCGCGGCAGGGCTCTGTCTCCTGGAAGAGACCCAAATCCGCCCTACCCAAAACCTGCTCGGTATTTGCATAGGTCCCAGCCAAACACAGGGCAGCACGAAGCAATAAATTAACCCTACAGAGGCATTTCTCCGCTCCCCCTTCCAGCCAGCACATCAGAGCCTTCCCTCTGCCTCTTTTTTTTGGCAATCCCAGGTTGCAACCCCAACACCCCGACCCTCCGGCAGCGCTCCCCGGCCTCAGCATCCAGCATCATCCCACGCCTGAGAGCACAGGAACTGCTGACCCCAGGGCCGGGTGAAGGGCGGTCCCTGCTTACCGCCTGCCATTCTCCAGCTGCCCAGAGGTGCGTGGGGCACGCGGGGAGGTGACAGTCCCGCTGCGGGGGTGGCCGGCTGGCCGGGTCACACTCGGCCTCCTCGGCTGCCTTCGGGGTGCCGCTGTGGCACTGCACAGAGCGGCGCTGGACGCCCCGGCCGCAGGACACGGAGCACTGCAGGAAGGGACAGAAGGTGAGTGGAGCTCCCCATCACGCGCACCACGGTAAGTTCAGGGGGTTCACTCTGTGCTCTGGGCTCCGTGGCATTGATAGCGATGCTCTATCAAACTTCCAGGTGTGGCTTTTCATTGCACAAGGGAAAACTGGGAATCTGAAGCCAGTGGGAATTTTTGCTGTTGGCTTCAGTGGGGTCAGGACTTCCTGGACAGGATTTTTATTGCAAAATCTCCTTTTATTGCCAAATAGCGGTACTGCTAAACCACCCTGACACGCCAGAGGCGGCCGGGCTCTGAGTGTTGCTCTGAGTATTGCTTCTCAGGCACTGGTTCAGAAAAGTAATAGTTCAAAATACATCAAATGCCACAAACAGAGTGGGCTTTAATGAAAAGCAAACCTGGATTATATAGAAGAAAGTGTGTAGCTGTAGAGAGGGAAAGGTGTGATACAGCTGGGATTTCTTTCAGCATGAATCTAAACATGCACATGCACCAAGGGAGGGAATACAGTTAGTTTGTGAAAACAAATGTCTTTTTGAAGTTAACTGCATTTCACATTTCCTTCATTACACTGTGGGCACATTTCTCCCAGCTTCAAGGTGCAGCAACAAATGCCTGAATTTCTCTGTTTCTCATACATCTTTAAATTATTATCTATACTGCAATACTATTAACAGCTTAATTTTTCTTTCACGCAACATTTCTTAGTGTTGTGACTGCACGCTAATGTTTAGCAGTACTTAATATTCCTCTGGTACAGATTCCTCCTGGCTAGACCTTAAAGTATACTATACAGATTTGGAGTAAAGAGAATTTGCACTTATAGAAGAAAGCGTGTAAAAATTAAAGGTATGTATTGAAAACACAGCTGAATTAACAACTAATATTAGTTATTTTTAGCAACTAATATTACTTATTAATATATCAGGAACTAAGAAAATAAGTTCACAGCCTGTTATTACAACACCCACAAAACAAGCATTCTTATGGCAGGGAATTAAGTGGTGCCTGATAGGGAAGCAATTCCCTCTTCTGTAGAGTATTCCTCCATAACGCTCTTTTCTTTACTATCCAAATGCCCCATAAAGCCAAGAGAACCAGAGAAAAGCTGACTGTGAATATTTTTCTGGCTTCAGATATTTGTAAGAGGGTGGGAGTATTTTTGTGTAGCTTTTGAAAGCAGCAGTGAGATTTCTGTCACTAGTGATGCAAATGCTTCCCATATGCTGCTGCTTCCCTGGAATTAACAGTGCTCTTTGTCCTACACATTCCATAGGGGACCCTTAAATTGAATAAAGGCACAAACTTGGAGAAACATACACATCAGGATGCCTACCATGCTCTAAGATATCTTTTGGGTTGCATTTATCACTAACATAAAAAGCCCAGGTATGGATAAAAGGGCACAAGTGACACCATGGCTTTTTCATGGGAGGCTGCACTGTATGTGACACATGGGTTTGGGGAGAGGATGGTCCCTGGGCTGTGCCAGAAGCTCTACCTGATGTTCTACCTGTTTTTGTAGATAGGGCTGGATTTCAGCCTGTAGCTGAAGTATGCAAATACCAGACAGAAGAATAAATATTGGTATTTTTGTTAAATGAAAGGTAAATGGCCATAATGACACCACTTAGGAGAAGCACACGCAATAAATCTGACATTTAGTGCAGACATAAGCACATTTAAAACTTGGAGAAAAAGCATTTTTCTTCCCATTTGATTATTACAGATATATCAAAAATGCTTTGCTGCAGGGAAGTGGGTTCATAACGGTCTAGAAAAGAATTAATCACCCTCTGAATACAAAATATCCAGAGAGAAAAAACGTAGGAGTGGAGCACCAGCACAACCAGTGTCCGACTGAGATTGATTTTTAACCATTCCTGTATTTTTTAATCTTCATTTTTTGAGTAATTCCTTTTCCAGGAGGCAAAAACCCCCAACATCTAAAGGTATATGCAATGGGTCCTGTGCAATATATAGCGACACCACGATGCACTTTTATGGGAAAACTTTGCCTTATTTCTCATGCAGACTTTTGCTGGTTTATTCAGGAGGAAAAGCAGCCAGCTTACAGCAGCTCAGCTTTGGTATTAATATTCTGAGGCAATTAGACCTTCAGAAAGTTTGGGTTTTTTTGGATAATACCTAAGTGGAAACTGATCATGGTTCCTATTTGCAACAGTGGCACTGGTGATAGGGAAAGTCACACGGAGTTTTTGTGTCCAATTTATACCCTGATCTACTGTGTGTTCAGAGCACCAAACTCCTGTCTGTTTCATGCTCTTAATGAGAAGTTCAGCACCTAAATCCAGCTTGGCTCCAAGGCATTCAATCTCTGGCAAAGCCCTGAACACCCCTTAGAAGGGATTCAGGGCCAGCACTCCAAACCTCTCGACAGCCCCAACTCTTCATCTGTCACAGGCAAAAAAATGCTGCCAGCACCAGTGAGGCTCAGAGATCCATGTCACAGCATTTCATGGAGCTTTAAAAAGCCCAGTTTGATATTGTAGTGTAAGTGTTTCTACCCCTTTACTTTTTCCCTAAGCAAGATGCTGGCTGGCTGAGCACATCCAGCATCAGGAACCTGGGCTGAGGAGCTACTCCTGGAAAAGCCTATTTTTAGCATTACCATTAGCATACAAATATTCCTTAATTGCTCAGTAATAAGAGATTACCTCAGACCATAAATCACTTCATCCTCCTATTAACTTGGATTCCTTTCTCTAAATATAATCATAAAATCAACACCCATCAGGCAGTGGAAAGCTGGGAATTTTAAACCACTTACTTTTATCCATTAATATTAGTGTATTTTAATGCAACTGACAGACCGTTATGTTATTATGTTTACAATTATTAGCTGTAAAAAACTGCTTTTGGGAGCAGCCATTTAAAATAAGGTGCAAACTGGATATCACAAGACTGTCTAATGGCCTGGTGTTTTCATTTCAGTGTGGCTCCTGTATAAAATTGAGGTTTCAGTCCTGAAGGTAATAAAGGTAATAATATCAACTTAATTTCCAATATGGGAGCAGTACTGTGGATTTCACAGGCTGGATGCTCCCATCCTCAGGTAAAGAACCCAGACCTCAGTAACTGAACCTCCATGGTGAATGAACACTAAGTCCTTTGCCCACATAATGGCAAATACTCCTATCCTGTGAATCCAAAGGTAAGGATTAAAAAAAACCTAATACAAGTCTGAAAACCATCATAGAACATTAATGGGTTTATTGTCCTTTTTATTAGTGGACATTAATCAACAGCATGCTGTCCTAGTCCTAACATTTTGCATGTGTGCCTGTAGCAATGTTAATGGTTTGTCTTTCAGGGAACTCGAATACAGCAAGAACGGGTGTTTTGTACCTAAATTTGAAAGACAGAGTGCATGGGAACACGATGTTCTACAAGTTAGCAGTTCATTTAGTCTGGGATTTTCAATAATTCTGCTGATTAGCACACTAATGAGGTAGAGGGAAAAGCAAGGTTCAGAGTTAAAAACGTGATGCAGCAGATTCAAGGTGATGACAAAGACATTATTTTCAGGAAAACAAGTATTCAAGGTATGCTTTCAGCAAGCAAGATGTTTAATAACGCCAAGTACTTTCTCATTTCCAGCAGCCTCTGCTCTCTGCATCACTGTCTGACTTTTTAATGAGGGGAAATCAAGCAATGAGTTTGTTAAGAAACAAAGGGAGTGAAAAACAGTTTTAATGAACCGTTCTGATTATTTTTAGGCTTTCCCAAGAAGCTGATAATAAATTTAGTTTCAGATTTCTCAAAGCTAAGGAAGATTTTACTTGAGATATGATACTTAAATGATATTAAAAACATGAATAAACAGTAGATTCTCTTTAATATTATATACTAATGATGTTTCTAGCAGAAACTTAAAATATACTACAAGGAATTTGCTTCCAGATAGACACTAAAAGCAAGCTGCCATGTTTTCAGCTGGTACAAATCTGTGCTGCTCTACTGCTGTCCATGAAGCTACACTGTTTTACACCAGGATCTGGCCCAAAACTTTTAGCCCTGAATATAATTCATGAGGACAGAAGTGATTGGAAAACCAGGCTCTAACCAATTTGATGGAGGAAAAATACCAAAAGGTGCGAAAGGGTACACAACATGTCTCACCTGTCCCCAATCTCCTGCTTTCCACTTCGGACATCTGCCCCCTCTGCATTTCTTTTGCACATTCGGCTTAGCAAGGTGTTTACAATACTCTTCTTCTACATGCCTTCCTTCCTTTGACAAACAGTACACACTGCGGTGCTTTTGGCCCCTTCCACAGGAGACAGAACACTGGAAATATAAAGTAACAACAGATCAGCTTTCACACTCATACAAGGGCCATGGCTACCCAGGGCATTTTCTTTTAGCTGGACCAAAAAGCACCTCCCCAGGTCCCTGGCAGGCTACACAAAGCTTGAGGTGAGTGCAGACACTAAATATCGCGTGATATTCTTGGTCAAAGCCCCAAAAATGCCAGTATCAAAACAGAGAAAACAGCTGACATTCAGCAGGGATAACAGGCTGGATTCCTGGCATTGCTGCAGTGGTTTCAAAGGAGCAGAGTCATCTTACAGGGATCAAGGCAGGAGCCCTCAGTATCTACTTAGAAGAACTTGAAAGGAACCATTTCCATTTACCTTGGTACAAAGGGATGTCAAATATTGGTAAATCAGGAGGGTAAAGTGTGCTCTGCACCTTCACAGAGGGAAATAACTGCACAAAGGACAAGGAAGAAAAGTGCAGTATTTCCATGTCCTTGGTACAAAAGATTGTGTTTGTTTCATCAGTGTAGTCTGACTTTTCTTTTTTTTCTTCACTAAACAGACTGAAACCAGGACATGCTCATCCTTAAGATTTATGCATTTTGAAAACAACTCAGAAGGTGGCAAGAAGGCAGAGCCTGGAGAATCAAAGCAAAAAGCAAACCAGCAGGTATGTTAGCTGCAAGCTTTGTAGTGAAGCAACTAATTTCAACCTCCCTCTGCAGGTTCACTGAACTTTTTCAAATGTGACCACTTCTGGCATGCAAACCCCAAGCAACTTCACTTTGATTTCAGATTAGTCTCCTCCAAAGATTTAGGAATCAAAGGGGTCTGGAATCACGACATGAATTTAATATGACAGTTTCGTGTAGAACAAGCCTCTTACTCAGCATGATGCACCCAGAGACTCAGCTTCTATTTCTTCATTATATGCTACGTCATAAGCACACTGGTTTAATCCTTGAGTGCAAACACACTGTTTTAACCATCTCTCCATATAAAATGTTCTGCATTCTTTTCAGAATGGAGAAAACATGCAGAAATGAGGCTTTGACCTTCATTTTGGAGCCACTCCATCAGTGTATTTCCCAAGAAATATATTACAGCTCAAGCTCTTCCCAGCCTATTGCTGCATTTGAAACNTGGAAGATCCACTAGAATAGAAATTGGCCTCCAATATTGACACCTGTGAATATTTTATATTACAGCCCTACTTACAGCTCATTCAGCCCACAAAGAACCAGTGAGATAGCAGTAACTTGTTTCTAAATAGAAAACTTCAGACCAATGTGGAAAGAAATGGAGGTAGCTTCTAAAACCAGACATTGATGCTTAAAAGCTTGTATAAACGATGCCCTGGAAAAGGTTGTTTTCCTGCTGCAAGAATGTTATAGATTGACAAAAGATCACTGAGGTCCTGTGTGATCAACAGGTTTTAGAGCCATTAATGATGCTCCTCTGAGAGGCCGAGCAGGGACAGCTGCCTCTGAGTTTTCCTGAGCCCACATCCAGGTTGAAGATAGGCCAAAAAACCCAACAAGTAACATTCAACCTTGCACTGAAAAACAGAGGAAATGCTGTCCTTGCAATAAAACAAAACTTTCACAAGTTACCCAAATCCATAAACTTCACTTCTTTTCTTTAGCATCAACAGAAGAAAGATCAAGCTAATGTTACCCTATTTTTATAAGCCTTCAAATTTCATCAGAAGTTAATTTTTTCATTCTCTCTACTTCTCTCCCCAGGCAATGAACGTCAGCAGCAAGACACAAATGTCACATCCTACAAAACCCATTTGCAAACTTCTAATACTTTCATCCATTTACTGTCTTTGGACTAAACACCAACACTGATACTTCAGCAAAAATTCAAGTGCTCCTTGGTAAACGCTCTCCATGCAGGTTATGCCACTTTACTGTGACAGCTAAAGTTAATGAGTGAATTTATAGCATTGATCAGGACTCTCTCATGCCCCACATCCCAAGCTGGTACAGCTCAGAGCATCATTAATTTAAAAAAATACATTGGATCCCACTACTTATCCTAAAGTAAGACTAACCACACTGTGCAACAATGCAAGCACCTTTCTGGGGACCTGAGGCTGGTTGATAAATACTCGATCTCACAAACAATTTGGTACTAATTATTTCCAAAATTATTATTCCCCTTCTACAAAATGCTTAACTTTGGCATGGAGCCTGATTCTGACATTTATCTCGTGATTCCATGATCAAACAAGTCTGCGTGCAAACCTCGGTGCACTCAGGGGTCGAGGCACAATTTGCTTAATTTTGTTAGTACTTAAATGTAATTCCCAAGATGCTGGAATTAATCATTTCTGTCTGCCTTTAATATAAACCAAAGTTAGGCAGCTGTGCATTTTCAGATCTAAACCACCCATTTGCTTTTGTGCACATTTGAGTTATGATCTCATTTGTACCGACAGAAAAGAAAGGTTGGATAATCTAATGTAACCAAGCATCAGAGACTGAAAATTCCTTTGCAAAGAGTCTACTTAATAACTGCCATCTAATTCATTTCAGGTATTCCACTTTTATCTGGCACATATGTTTTAAGCATGTGTGAGCCACATGCAAAGTGTAATTTAATAGTGGGCTGCATCCCAAAGCCACGTGAGTCAGGGAAATGCTACACCCAACTACCACCATCAGCCTCATCATTTATTTTGGACCCTGGAGAAACTTTGCATTTCTTTAACAGGATTCTTCATGGCTGCAAATGCTGCCTGCTTTAGTACCTACCAATAACAGGACCACAATGAGGTAAGCTTTGACCTTGCCTTCCTCAAAACATTTGACAAAATCACTGTCTTCACATTCCTCTTTTTCTTGACTTCTTTCCTTTCCCACACCCCCCACAGAAAATGCTTCCAAGTACAGCGGACAGACGGTGGGTCTCTGGAATAACAGCCTCACCTTATCCAAGGCTCTCTGAGTCAACAGAAAAGCCTCTATCTATTTTAAGCCCTGAAGGTGTAGCCAGGTACTGTATGGAATTTTTTCACTAACCAGCTTCCCAGAGTCAAGAATCACATGCACTTGGGCATACCCATGGTCAACTTGCTTCCACTTAAGTGTGGGAAAACATTGCTCTGAAATGCTGTTCGCAGCCTGTGATTGAGGCACAACAGCAAAGAGCACCCCTGGATGAACCTGGGAGGACAGCCAGGCATGGAGGAGGGTGTGAAAACAACACACTGTGATGTTTCTATAAAAAACACACCAAAAAGCTTGTGGCACATAAAATAATGGAGGAATAGTATTTCAAAATATCAGCTATAGTCATCACTCTAAAACTTTAGCAAACCCTCCCCTTGTTATTATCTTTATTATCTCCTAAACCCACCACAGTCACACCTGGTACTTTACATGGAGAACAAAAACAAAAGGAGTTTCCTAAGAGCATTAGGATCAAAGCACTTAGCACAGATTTAAGGGCTTTATGTTTATTGCATGATTAGTGTTGTTAACATGCCAAGAACTGGAGATTGGCATGTTGCTGATATTTTCAAATAAATATACTGCCTAGTTTAAATAAATGCAAGGAAAAAGTTTAAATATATATACCAGAAATACTTCCATATCAACTGTTTCCATAAAGGTCAGAACATGATGCTAAACATCTTCTGCAATGCCTTGCTCTGCTCTGCTTGTGTTTTTATTTCCACAAAAAAATTGTTTTCTGTTTCAGAGTTCAGGAGATGATCATTCTGTTTTACCAAGTGCGTGCAAATTGCTTTAAAATAACCCTTCCTGCATTTCTGGGTCTGATCATTTGAAAGATGAGGGTACATCTTGTTCATTAGGACCTCTCTAAAACAGAAAGGCTGCTACTTGATTCACAAGGCTGGCAGCAGGAAAAAAACCAGAATATGTTCAAAATCTCTTAAAAATTTGTACAAAATTTCTGGTGAATTTCTAGGAATGGGGCCAGTCCAGCACCAGGAGGACTCAACAGCCCTGGGCACAAATGAACAAATCTTGGCAAGAAGAAAAAGGCACCATGGAGCAGTCAAGAAGAAATGGAATGACTGCTCCTTGTAAACTTTGTGCATCAAAGGGGCAATCCCACAAAGGGCAGAATGGCATATGCCAAGCAAGAACCTGGGAACACTCTCCCCCAGAAACGAAAAGCTGCAGAAAATGCTGTCAGACCATTTTTCAGACCCACTGTGCATCAGCCGACGATTTGGGAGGTATTTAAGATAATGAATGCAAGCTGTGGTGATCACCAAATGAATTCCCAAAGATTGGCATGCTCTGATAGCTCACCAAGGGCAGGGCTGGGGAGGATTAGACTAAAAATGGCATTATCAGATTCTGCCAGGAGCAACTTTTTGGAGGAAATTAAAATCAATCCTTGTAGATTTAGACTTCCCCACATTAAGGATTTTATGGAAAGTCAGCAGCCGTAAGTAAGCCCTGGTTCATTCTTCCCAACTATCTGAGACAAGATGTGCTGGATGAAATAAAGCAGAAAAGCAACAGAGCCCTCCAATGCTTTACACCCAATTTCCAAGAGGGCTGTGTTCCTGGATGCCAGCAAACTTTTCCAACTACAAGCAAACCCAACTATGTACCCTCATAGCTACCTTTCAGCAGCCTATTAGTCTATGTTACCTTTCACTACCACTAACACTGCTGCTGTCAGATACTGAAGCCATATCCCTGTGACTGCTCTACCTCTGAAGTCTCTTGAGCACAAAGGACATCAACAGACACACCACCAAGGAAAGCCTGGATCCTTCCTCACCAGCTGAACCTTTACCAGGAGTCTTAAAATGCTGGAACCTTTGTGTGCTGTCCAGCAACAGAGGCTCTGTGGCATCCAAATTAGCTTCACAACAGCAAGTTATTTCAGCAGGTAATTCCCTTGGCTTCAGTGAGACAGGCTGAAAGCAAGGCTGCAGCACTTTAGGAGATGTTTAGAAATATTTATTGCTGCTCTGAAGCCCTGTTTCTCTCACTGATGTGTTTTAGCACGGTCTTGTGCCCATCTGCATTGGTGGGGACACGTGCAGGGCAGGAGTCACCCAGCTTGGCCTTCCTTTCTTGACAAACTAAGGAGCCATGACTTAACGCACATGGGTGCTGAGTGTGTATGGTCATGGTGATTTTAGCTGGTGCATGGCCAGAAAATACATGTGATTCTTGTACATTTAAAAGGGAAGAGGGGTCTCTACATTCAAGGGAGGGCAAATGGACCAGAGACCTGAGCAAAACACACCAAAGCACTGCACTGCAGTTTTGGAAGAGGCTTTAGAAATGTTTAATCCAAACTGACTCCTCAGAGAAATAGGGTGATTGAAAAAAAAGGCATGAACATTAGGGATTTTGGCATGTATAGTCTGATTATGTTTGTGAGCATTGTCCAGAGCCCCTGTGGAAGTGTTCTGAGGAGCCATCTCGGAGCTGGAGGACAGCCCCCAGTGTGAACAAGAGCAGGCTCTGCCCCAGTGTTCCCAAGGAGCTCCCCTGGCCCTGGGCATGGGCAAGAGGGAACATCTGTGCTGGCCTGCCTTGTCTCTGCCGTGCCCATAGGGTCTCCATCCTCCAGAGGCTCTGGTCTTGGTTTGGAGCAGAGGCACAGAGCTTCCCAAGTCATTATTGCAAAAGAGAGAAATGAAACAATCCACTACATCTTCACCTTCCCACCAGCAAACTCAGCTACAGGGACTGGTGAGNAAAAAAAAGAAAACCAGAAAAAAAGGAGAATTTCTCAGAGAAAAGGGTTCAATTTGATGTGTTACTGCAGCAGAAGAAGAGCTGGTGTGTCTGGAGCCCATTGCTCCAGCACAAATTGCCCAGAGGAAAGGATGCTCTTGGATTCTTTAACTCCTGCAAGATTTAAGGCCCTGAGTGCCAAAGTCAATACAATAATTTCCCCAAGCTGGGGAACCTCACAAGATATATGGGAAGAAAGAGGTAACTGCAACAGGAGAAGTCATGCATCTCCTCTTCTGCCGCATCCACCCAGTAAGCAGCACCTTCTCCCCCTCTTTTCCCTGCCCTGTTGTTACACCACACACAAAGACTTCACCCGGCACAGAAATCAGCAGGGCTGTGAGCACACAAAGCTCTCCTAAAAGCTGTGTCCCTGCCCTGCTTGACACTATTTACCTTGAACAACAAACAAGCAAAAGCCCCATACAGCCACTGCAGGTCTCTCCAGGGAGGGAGGCATTAGATGGCATTTCCTCTAATCAAGAGGAGCTGTGTGAGCTACCCAAGGACACCAACACACTGGGATGTGGAAGGTAGGGATGAAGCCTATTTTCCATGCTGTGGCACTTTTAGGAGAGTACCAATTGAAGCAGCAAGGTGCCTCAACTGACACTTCATGTTTTTAGTGAACAGTGGTATTATAATGCCATTTAGACATTCCATTCCAGAATAGGATTTTTCTGTGTTGGATGGAGTAAAACACAAAGTAAAGAGCTCTCACAGGAACGTCAGCCCTGTTTCACAGGTGTGCATCACACTGGGGGGTTGTAGGAGCACTGGGCTGCTGCTCGCTCCCCCATTTTATAAAGAAAAGTCTTGGCTTAATCCATAGGGATAAATACTGTCAACCTGCATATGGTCTTGGGCATCAGACAGATTTTCATCCATGCTGCTGGCTTCCTCACCTCCCCTGTGAGCCAGTAAAATTAAAATATGAATAGAGCATTAAGTGCCTTTGGAACAGGACTGACTACATCATTTTTTTCTTAATAACTGCACAAATCAGTCACTGGGAAAGTTAGAAACACAGTAAATGTCTTTGTGCTTAGTGTCCCTCGTTATACATCCTTGTTTCTAAATCCCTAGGATCTGAGCAACAGCAATGATTGCAGTGTGGGGTATACAGTGTGACTCTGGAAAATGGGCAAAACTGCAGGCAGGCCTCCCAAAACGCAGCTCAGGGATCTGCCTGTGGATGCTGCATTTCACAGCTCATCCTTGAAAGTGTGTTACTGCTCCAATGTGTCCCTTGCAGTCTAATGCATTCCTGTACTCTGAGCCAGTGCTTTGGGAGACTGAAATATTCCCAGCAATTACCCTTTTATTTATTGCTTTATTTCTCCTGTGTGGGCACATGCAGATAGGCAGGAGGTCTGCAGGCTTTACAGGACCAGCAGCCAGGGATGGGCCACCCATAACACAAGGACTGAAGCCTGTCATCGCTGAAGAGCAGCCTCACCACTTCTTGTTCGAGTTCAGGCCTAGAAAATGACCATTCCATTGAGAAAATGTGTAAGAGAGGAGGTGTAAAAAGGCAACCACAGAGGCATGCCAAATGCAGCCAAACAGATTTGGCTGTGGGAGGAGAGAGGCATTTTGCAGTAAGTTGGGACAGAAGCATGGGTTGGGCTGTATTGCTGTATTCTCTGTTAGAAACATCAGTGAATACCAATGAAGTTACCTGCTCTGAGTGGGAAAGCACACTGAAGAACTTGGGGAAAAGATGCACTGTCTGGGGGAAAAGGGATGAGAAGATTTTAAAGATACCTAAAAATAACTTTTGTGAGTCTAACCACTGGTCCAGCTCATTCCTGAGTCTAACCACTGGTTCAGCTCCCGTCTGTCCTGGCAGCAGCAACAGGACAGGGTGTTGAAGGACAGCAGATGAGATTCTCTGCAGCTCTGTTCCCTGTATTTCCCCAGCATTTAGTCACTGGACTAGGGAGGTCAGAAGGGATATTGCTGACTGGTCGTTTTACTTCTCATCAGAAAGGTCATGAGGGGTGTAAAGACCAATGGGGCCTGCAACGGGGAGAGTGGATTGCAACACCTGAGCTTTAGGTTGCAGGAAATCAGTCCTGTGAGGAGTTGATCCAGGAATCACTAAAGTGCTGGCTCAGTGATAAGTACACAGTGCCCCAGGGTGGTCCCTCACCTGCAGGGTGTAGCTGATGGGCTTCCATGGTTGTTTTCCTGCTAACGGAGCATCAACACTAGCAAAGAGGAGGCAGAGAACTGATAACAAAAGTATACCTATATAGTTCTCCTTATCTAAGTCGAAACAGAAGGAACAATGAAAGATGGTGATAGTAGGCAAAAAATAAAAATGGAACGGAAAACAAAAATTGGAGATTTTAGGGTAAAAAGAGATGAAAAAAATGATGTTCCTTTACTGGGCAGCTGGGTACCACTGGCTTTGCCCACTTGTGATTGCCCTGGAGCCACTAGCTGTGGGCACTGAGGTGAGGAGAGAGATGCATGAGCATCCATCACCCACCACTTCCTCAGAGGAGCAATAGGCTGAAACACTTCAAACAAAACCCCAACAGCAGTTCAGTAATGCTGCTGTCACAGAAAATTCATTTTCTGCAGAGGAGAAGGGAGCAGAGTTATATACACTTGCAACCAAATCTGTCCCTGGTTATCACTTCTGCCTTAGCAAGACCTGACATCCTGCCTGCTAAGAACATTATCAGAACAACGACACAGAGAATATTGCTGTTGAACAGCCTATTTTCAGCCACCTGCATGGGGAAGGCATTTTGCAAACAACATGTTGGGGCTTTGACAGAATTAAATACAAATAACCCAAAGTTTCCACTGACACCAATTTTAAGATTAAAATTCAGGAGTGCCAGCTGCCTGACGCATATGTTGGCCAGGCAGTTCTTCCACTTCCCACCCAGTTCAGAGCCCCTTTGCTGCTCTGTCCCTGTGGGCAGCCAAAGAGCTCTGCAAAGCCATCTCAATGCTACCAGCTTCCTGCCAAGGGAATAAACCAATGCTGTCCTAGCCCAAACCTGAACTCACATCCACAATAACAGACTTTGGAGCTTAACCGGTTAATATTCTAATTATTTGACAGTAACCTTCTGATTCTTCATTAGACCAAAAGGCCCTCAAAGACTCTGATACCAGCACCTCTGCCTACAGGATACAGAGCTGGGAAGCACTGAGAGCTACACAACCACTGCACCAGCAGCCTGAACTTCAGATACCCAAGTCTGACAAGTACTTGATAAGGCAGACTACTTTTAAAATTGAAATCCTTTTTGGGGAAAAAACCAAACAATACGCAAATAAATCTAAACCTCACCTACCCATTTTATAGAGTTCAAAGTCAAATGATCACTACCCTGTGCAGTGAAGCCCAAATGACTCACCCAACTGGACCAGGGTGCTGTAAGATATAATTGTTTTACCTTATCTGTGCCCATTTCCTAACTCGGAAAAAATGAGAAGCCCACAACAAGTTAATTCATCATTATTCATAAATTGTATCAGGATACAGTTGGATATTAAGGCAAACTCAGAATATCAGAGATTATTGCAAGTAGCAAATCTGCTCCAAGACAGGTGTTTTAAGGGAGGTTATGAATGTATTTTATATATGTGGTATATATATGGGTATATTTATTAAAACCAAACCTTGGGTTTTAAATGAAGCAATGGGTAATTCTCACTGTGAACATCTCCCTCATTCTGGAGAACGTGGCAAGATTTCCTCTCAGTATTTGAGAGTGTATATGGAGATCTGCATTCATACCATATAGCATTCAGAGAAAAAACACTCTCTGTCTTCTGGTGACAGTCTGTGCACATTTTCTAAAGCATGGTTTTAATAAGAAGGTCAGGTCTATCACATAGTGTACAATTCTGCAATGAGTAAATACATGTTCTTAAATAAGCAAGGAAATAAAAGTGTCACCTCCTCTTAGTCCTCTTTGAACATACAATTTAATGACAAGATTATCTCACCAGTCTCCTGTCGTAAAATTATCATTTACACATACAATCTGTTTATCCATTTAATTATCTCTTCCAAACCTGGATTTAACCAGACAGATAAAGATCAGTTGTTTACTGTATAAAATCCCAGTGGAATTTTGCCCGAGGACTGCGGGTTGGATGCTTCAGACTTTCTCTGGTTTAATTTTTTACTATAAATTTAATTTTATAGTACTAATTTCACTGAAACTTGAGTAAGGCTAAGCCAGTCAGATGATTGCAATAAATTAGTTATCCAAACTTTGTAATTCATACACTTTTAACTGTGTTTGTTTAATCATTAAGAATGACAATTTCTGTTGGAGAACAAAGCAAGTAAAAGAAACGCCAGTTAAAAGATGGAACATTGCAGAACCGTTTCCGAAAATTTAGCAAGTTACCAAACCTAGTAAATTATCTGAATTTAGCAAAAGACTCAAGAAATCATTATACAAATTCATTTATGATTACATTCTACTTGCCTTTAATTTTCACTGTTCAACATTAACATTAAACATTGTAAATGTATGCAATATTTATATAAAATTAAATAACAATATTGGAAAAATAAATACACTTTTACATAAATACATAAATCCATACTGCTGAAAAGTTTCAGCTAATACTATACTCTTGTTTCAAAAGTGACCAAAAAATATGGTAGTGACACTCCATCCCAACAGATGAAGTATGTACAGCTACAGAATGATGTTTGCAACAGATGACAGAGCTAAAGCAAATCCAGGTGATACCACACTAAAGGAGAAAAATTTGGCCGTTACTACCTACAGTAGTAGCACGAGGTAGACATACTCGTGGAGTGTTCTGCTGGAGGGACACGAAGCCCTGGGGACCCCATAGATACTTCTCAGTCTTCAAACAGCTCTGGGTCCCCTGTGTCAGAGCCCAAGGACACCTTGGTAAATGAGACTGAAAAATCAAATCAGTTCATGACAATGAGTGGGGCTCAGCCCTGCAGCCCCTTCCCCAGGGCTGTGACCCTGCGCCAGTTGGGAGGAGACACTGCAGGCAGCACAGGGTGTCCCTGCCCTCCACCTGTCTGCCAGACATCCCACCTGCTGCCAGGAGGGCAAGGACAACCCACTGAGACTAATACAACAGAGTGGAGCCAAGGGAATTTTTCCTGGGTGAAAAGAAAACAGCCCTAAATCAAACTAGAGGACTGCACCCTGTGTTTCCAAAACTGAGAAGCAGGTGCAGCCCTGGAGCCTGCTCCTGAGCAGCCGCAAAGAGGCTGAGTGACACCAGAATGAAACACAACTCTGTCCACACGTTTGGCTCTTGCAAATGGTCCAGCACAGGTAAACCAAGGTTGGCAGCACCTCCCAGCTGGCAAATCCTGCTGGGCAGTCAGCACACGTGTTGCTACCTCTGCTTACCTCACCTCGCTCGTCCTTAGCACCAGCCAGGTTGATGGACAAGGGGTACATTAGCACCTCTAATGAAATATTTCATAGCACTGTCTCTTGTTCTGGTGAAGCACAGGATAAACACCAGTTCAGCAGTTTTATGGCTATTGCAGAACTCACTGAGGTATGATAAAAATATTGAGGAGTGTTACTGAAGGCATCTGTGCTACTGAAAGCACCCACAGAAGGAGAGCAATTTTTGGCAAGATGACTTTTCAAACTATGACAATTAAGAAAGTCCAGTACATAAAAAACAGGCCTCTTTTTTCCTATAAAGTGCTTTTGAATCAGATTTTTTAAAAAAAAAAAGTCTTCAAATGCTTTTATAACAAAATACACAATAAAGGTTGACATCTGTTTGAAGGCCACTCCAAAACAGACCGGTCCGTGGTTTTCCAGGGCTCCAGAAGCACCTCGGGTGGCACTTGCTTTGTTGCAGGATTCAGAGCAGAGGTTGCTGCTCTGAGCAGGGAGAATTGCAAAGGTGCAGCACCCAAAACAGCACCCCAACCCTGCAGTTCAGCGCTGCTCTGCCCTCACAAGAGCATCTCTGTAGCAGACTCCTCCAGTGGCAAAGGGGCAACCTAAGACACCTCTGCTCCAAATACTATTTTGTTATTGGGAAACTCCCAGGGTTTTAAGCCTTCCAGCATCTTGCTGACCATTTGCTGGCTTAGTGATAGAGCAGCAGCTGGATATCAGGCAAGACAATCACTCTCCAGAACCAGAAAGATGCACAAGAATAGCTTACAGGTGCCTTTGCACTGTACATCACAGTCATATTGTATACACAGGAACAGAAATAGAGCACAGGTGTGAACACACATGTGTTTCTATGCAGGTCTGTGTGTGGGCAGGTAGGGACATGCACACACATCTATACACACTTATACATGCCTGGAAATCGGTGCCGTTTAGCACATTCTCCCCAGTCATCTTGCTTTTGGCAGAGAACATGCCAACTGGTAAACCAGTAGGTGCACAGTGCAGTATTACCATTAAAGAGCAGAACAATTTAACTTCAATGGAAATGTACTGCTTAAATGCCAGGTGTAAATCCATATACAAAAACTCAGTCAGAACCAAGATTCATAATGCACAGCACTTGCACAGTGTAATGAAATGGACAAAGGTGGCAGAAAGTGCCTTTTAAATTAAAGGACTCGAGCTCCCCTAATGTAAGCCCTTCCTGAACAGGTGTTATTCTGAATATGTGGTAAATAATCCTCTGTAAGTGCAGTTTTAAGACATGAAGCATTAGCACCTTGGTTTGAAGCAAATTAAATCTGTTGTTAGCGGATATCTACAAAACAGTTCACAAAGAGAAAGAGTTTATGGTCGTACCGAGCTCCAAGGACCAGCACTCCAGGCAGCATCTCTAGGACAGTCCTGCACATTGCACTGCTCTCTGTCTGGTGGCTTGTCAAGGATTTCACAGCTCAGATCCGTAAACCTTTCTCCATTAGGGCGCTGGCACACCACTAGCCGTGTCCTTGTCCCTGCCCCGCATGGCTTCGTGCACTGCAAGTCAGCAGAGGACAGAGCAATCACCGTTGGGACAGCAAAAATACTGCCCACTGGCTGCCCAAAGCACTAGCATCTCAAAAAACCAACGGCAATTTCTGTTCCCAACTAACCCACTCCAGCCAAATCCCCCTCGTGAGCCTCAGATGGACCTTCAGCTGCTTCAGCTTCTCTTCCCCTAAAGCTGTTCGTGCTGCTCCACCATTATATTGCCTGACTCAATGTGATACTGGAGGTTTCAATCTCCAATTGCTCATCTCAGATTAATTTTCAAAAGGGAGCAGTGCTTTTATTAAAAAAAAAAGGCCTTCAGTTAAACTAGGCTTCTCTTAAAAAAAATCTTCGTTTTTGGTAAAACTTACTTTTGCCTGGGAATAAAGTTTTCCCATGACACATGGAAACAAAAACACCACCCAGCAGTTGCTCAGATTCATTCATTTATCAGAGGCTGCCCTTCAAGTTCCAATCTTTCTAATAAATGTCACCACAATACCCCTCTCTTCTCCCGTTTTTCAGCCATGCGCTAATGAAAGTCTTGCCCTGGGCAGGGAGCCCAGGATGGATGGTGCACTCACCTCTCCCCAGTTGCCATAGGCCCACTGAGGGCAGGGGCCAGATTCGCACGATCTCTGCTCCATGGGTTTGCTTTTCTCATCGCAGTTATTTGCGGTGTATCCGTTTTCATCCTGGCACACCACGACCCGCCGCTGGAACCCCCCCGCACATGTGCTAGAGCACTGGAAGACACAATTGCCCATGGCTTCATTAAGTCCAGGAATAAATTTGCATTCCCAGCTCCTTCCCAGTGTCTTGCACCGTGGAAATGCACCGCTAGAAGTTTAATATAGCTAACAGGCATTATTAAACTTCAAAACCCAACTATTACCAATAGCAGTGCAATGACTTAGGTGCTGACTAAGCAAAGAAAGTAAACGCCAGCCTAGTTTTAAGCAGGTGAGTAATCCCTGCTGCAGTGTTTGACATCCCATTTGTGCTTAATTCCCTTTAGAGACTTCCATGATAAAGCGTTGCATCCTGTTTGCAGTGAGAGGAGCTGGCATCGAGGCTCTGCTGTGCTTTGGCAACAACTCTGTTGTAACTGTCCCAGGAGACAGCCAAGAAGCAGAGGCTGGCCTTTGCTTCACGGAGAATGATGCGGTCAGCTTTCTGCCTAGAGTACCTTGGAGATACAAGGTATGAGAGGCTGACAAGTGAGCCCTTCTGCAACGCTTGTTTGTGTGAGCAGAGAGCAGACAGTGGGGAGAAAGGTCCCTCTCTTTTTTCACTGTGTGCTGACTTTAGGAAAAGACTGGATTAGCTTGGGAAAGAAACGAAACCCAACAAAACCCAGGAATAAGAGAATCAGGGCACTTACAGCACCCCAGGGGCCAATCCTCCACTGATTGCCTCCCGGTATATGTGCACGGTTTCGGTTTGGGCTGCCCCCAGGGTGCAGTTTGAGGCGATGGTCAGGATGGAGGAAAGGGTGGATGGGCCTGCCGTAGTCATGGCTCTTTGGATGACAAGGAGACATGGAACAGTCTTGCTCGGTGGCAGGGAGGTCGTCTGGGTCACACTCACTCCTATCCACCAGCTGGTCACTGTAATTGATGCAGATCACTTGTCGCGTTGCCTTACCTTGACCACAAGTCACTGAGCACTGCGTTACAGTGGGAAAAGGAGACACAGTCACATTTCCAGTTTTGAAAACCAGCTCTTGCTAATAATGAACAGCAGAAAACCCAAATAACCTCACTTATAAAAGGGCAAGTGCAACAGATTAATGAAACACGTTTCCAGCAATGAGGTCTCTTGCAATACACAGCTTGATGCTTACAGAGCTCCACTCCAAGGCCTTCCACTGCCCGCATGGTGTCACGCTGCACATTTCTGTGGCCAATGGCTTTGGAAGGTGGAAACAAGCTGACTCGTCAGCCACGGAGCCCTGGTCATCCCGGCAGCTGACGTATCTCATTCGGGTTCCCTTCCCACACGTTGCGGAGCACTAGGGAAGAGCAAAGAGCACTCCACTAGGAAGTTGCCTGACATATATTGCAAGACCTTTGTAACGAAAAGTTGGGCATATGCACTTAAAAATATCACATTGTCTACTGTAAAATAGTCCTGAAAGTATTATGATGTGTGCTTACCGGTGTCCAGGATCCGAATCT
This sequence comes from Pachycephala philippinensis, assembly GCA_013397055.1. NCBI lineage: Eukaryota > Metazoa > Chordata > Aves > Passeriformes > Pachycephala > Pachycephala philippinensis. Next base: position 299,245 of record VWZT01005001.1, read on the forward strand.
CCACTGTGTCCTGTGAATGCCTGATACAGCTCTCTTGGCTTCGGGACTATTTGGATGGGGAGGACATACAGCTATTTCACAGTCCTGTACAGGAAATATATGGGGAAAAAGCAAGAAATAAAGAATTTGCAGTTTTTGGTTAAACCACCTCTTCTTCAATGTAATTATGAACAACACGCAATATCTTGAAACTCTGTGAGCTGCATGCATTGTGCAGGCAGGCTTCCTCCCTGCATCCTCTTCATGAATCAGCAAAACTCGGTATCAATATCCCGAGGCCTTCATATGCAGAACCCTATGTGGACTTTTGACTTATTAGGAACTCTACAATATGGATCCCCATAACCATGTGCCACCTCCATGCATTAAAACCAGATTTTTTTGAGGCAAAAGATGAAAGTTCATTAAGAGTTCTGGCATGAACATGCATCTGCAAAACAGCAACTTTATCTCCCTTCAAAGCTCCCTTCCTTCAGCGTGAGACCTGCAGCCCACACAATAAAGGTTATGCTGCTGATTGCAGCCCTTTGACTCCCTGCAGCCCACCAGACCACCTATATCCATGTGCTGATCTCCACCACACACCAAGTAATGTGAGGTTTTGGGAACAGGCATGTCATTCTGCTCAGTCTTCGTATGGTGCCTCACAGGAGGGCTCTGGTCCTGTCTGGACCTTCCAGGAGGTCTGGCGACAGAAATGATGAACATCCATGACTTTACTCCATTGAGCAGCCCTTGCCAAAAAGGAAGTTAATAGTGATTGTCCCTGTGAGGGGAAGAGCAGCTTCTGACAAATGGCAAACTTGATTTCTGTTTTGCTCCCTTATGCTGGAGGCGTCCATGCCAAATGATGGCTGATGACAGGTGGGTCTGTTACCCCTTGACTGTAGTGCAACTGGTCTCCATACATAGGAAAAACAGCTCTTTCCCAAATACTGTGGCCTTAGCTAAACTCTGTGAGTTCATCCAAGACTGAAGCTGGGCAGGGCATGAGCACTACAGCTCTCCTACATGGCAGATAGATAGTAATGTTCTGTTTTATTCAGCTCCTTCAGACACCTTGGGCATATCTTCTGCTTGAAATGGGAATTTACATGTTTGCTTCCAAGTACACACCATGGAAAGCCTCTTCAGCAAATTTGCAAAGGGTGTGCAACATTTCTCAATTTATCTGGCCAGGGAGGAAGTGTCTGGAACTGTAGCTGCCACAAACACTACATTGTCACATGCAGCATACAAGAAATTATGGTCCCTCACCATCGTTTGTCAGGACACAGCAACAGTCCTGCAGCCACGTGAGCCCAGACTGCAGCCAGGCATCCTCGACTCCATGCAAGGCAAAGGAGGTGTCTGCTGTGTCAAGACCTGAACCTCTGAGGCCAGTAAATACCATCTCAACCTTCTGGTCTCTGGTTGTTATCCCATATTCATCCACTGCAGCTTCTTTAGCTCATAAGCTCTTAAGAATCCAGCTCTAGTGTTGCATCTGAACATACCCTCACATCCCATTGTGCGACTAGAGCTCCATGGATATAAACCATAAGCAAAGGTAATTAATCTTCACCCACAAAGTCCTGATACCCTCCTAGGCTGTCTGTTGCCTTTCTGGCAATCTGGTGCTTCAGAGTGTAAGGTGAACCACATGGAGAGGATCTGGATGGGAACTCCCTGAACACAGCTCATCTGTCCCATTTCTACCAAAGCAGGGTGCTGTGCTGCATCTTTCCAACCACCATGGAGCAGCCCAGGGTACTGCTCTGCAGGGCTGGCATTCAGAGCAAAGCTTTGCTGCAGCAAGATGTCCCCTAAACCTGTAGCCTGGATGCCTCCATACACACACAGGGAAAAAATGGAGACAAGACAGCAGGATTTACCTGGGTATCTGTAGGCCTGGTTGCAGCGTTACAGTCGTTATCATCCACCACTGACATGTAGGTGCCCACAACACACTTCACTGCTCTCATCTGGTAGCCTTGGCCACAAGTCACAGTGCACTGGGAGAAGATAGATGGGAGAAAAGAGCACTGGGTCTGAGTAGCTGCTTTGCTTAGAATGTATTAATCAGCCCAGCCTGTGTTTAGGCACGTAGCAAGAGCAGCAAAAATAAAAGACAGTTTCCCTTCTGGTTTCTCTCCACTTCATGCATTTCAGCTTTAAATTAGGTCAAAGTTTTAACTCACTGTGGCCACCAGTGCCTTGCACGCTTCACTTGCTTCTTCGGGAAGGAAGGTGCAAGCACTGAAATGATTCACTTTGCTGCACACATTAGAATCAGAATCTGGAAGAACCTGCATGATATCCTTCTTTAAAACCGGTTGTTCAGCCCCATGGTTGCACGAGCAGCTAATGAATAATTTTACTGATGGGAAATATGTCTGACTAGGACAACTGGTCTGGGTTTGTTGCTGTTTTTTTAAGTCAAGAGCTAACAGCTTTGTGAAAAAGCAGATGCCAGAACACTCTGGAAGAAATGAGTAACTTGTATTTTAACGGAAAAAAAACCCCTCACTAACCCAGAAACTGGAAAGCATTAAAAGCAACAAAAGTTATTCAATGTGAGCAGCTTTTCTGTGAAAATTAGGCCATGTATTTATGTGCCTAAATATGGATTTAGGAACGTAACCTTGGAAACCCCTTTTTTTGAAAATCACGGCCAATTTAGTATGACAGAGATTAAATTTAGCACAAAGGGCAGGTACTGTTATTGCTGCCTATCCGCTGAACCCAAGCGAACAGAGGGCTGCTTTGGTGTGCAAATCAATTAACACAGTTATGCTGCTGAATTTGGATGAAAGGGCAGCACCCAGCCCCCGCCAGCCACCCTCATCCAGGTCCCCCCTAGCCGGGAGCTCTGTGGGGCTCTGTGGTACCTGGCCCCAGGGCCCCACTTGCCACGAGGCACACTCCTGCTGCCGGCACATCTGCACTGACTCCGGCTTCGTCTCAGGGTCGCAAAACCTGTCATTCAATCGATCTTCTCCAAACTGGCACCATGTCTGGCGGTGCTTGTGCCCTTTTCCACAGGTGACCAAGCACTGCAAGGAGAAAAATGAGAGCTCAGGTGGTGCCAGGGATGCGCTGCCAGCTCAGCACCTGCCCTGGCACTGGAAAATAAACCTGGAGACCTACTGCAACCACTGCTTAAAAAACCCTGGTGCTGAAATGCAGCTCTTTAGCTAACAACATGTCCTGGAAGACAGGGCAGTGTCTTGTCAACAAGAAGATTGCTCTCAGGAGCTGCTCTAGAGCAGGGGCTGGAGCATGGAGAGCACAGAATCCTTCAGTGTGGGCAAAGTGAGACCGCAAAGGGTCTTGATTTCCAGCAGCTTTAAGACACAGGGCAAAGGCACAGCACTGCCCTGCAGGGTTTTAGCTGTGCACAACGGGGCGCTTCTAAAAAACTTGTTCTTTCTGAGTGTGCATTTTAAGGGTCTTGGCTTCTGCAGGCTGCAAATGCCTCTTCCACTGCCCTGGCGTGGCTTGGACTGCCACCAGCTCGAATCAGAATACACGTTTTCTAGAGAACAATCCCTGTTCTCATTTAATTGCTTTCATTATGCACTAAAAGAACACGATTCACAGAAACAACAGAAATTTGGCCACAATGGTGACGGACATCCTTTGAAGACTGTTCTCCAGACCCCCCGGTCCTGCTGCAGAGACAAACCTATCAAGATAGTCTTGTTGCATTGCAAAATACACCAGCAGCAGTGGAAGAGGTAATAAACAGCAGAGAGAGGCTGAGCAAAACATCAGCAGGGTGAAATCCTGCCCTCCAGTGACAGCCAGAGCTGCCAGGGCTCTTGAGGACAATCTCAAGGGAAAATGAGGGCAGAAGGTATTTTTCTTCCCAAATGTACAGCAGAACTATCGAAAAACTGGGGAGAAATTATTGCAGGATTGGAGAGACATTAACTCCCTGTGGCTTAGCAGGGAGGAAAGTGGCCACTTGACCAGTGGTAACAAGGCCAATGACTTTGCTGCCTGGCTGAAGCCTCCCTGTTCGCAGGCTCGGGGAGACCTTCTGCAGGGGGCACAAACAAATCACGACAGCCAAGCAGGGACGGAGACACCTCTTTGCAGGTACGAGCCCCTCAGGGTGGAGGACCAGCAGGGTGAGCCCACCCTGGTGACCAGCACCTACCTCGGACCAGTCGCCGGTTTTCCACTGTGGGCACGAGAAGTCGCTGCATCGCTGCACTGTCAGCTTCTCCTGCTGGCTGCACTTGCTGTCATCCAGGACATCGTTGTAGGTGTTCACACACATGGCTCGTCGCCGCCGCGTGCCCCCGCCACAGCTCTTGGAGCACTGCGAGGGACACACAGCCATTAAATTTTTCCTGCCACTCTACTGCTATTGCCTCCTCCCTCTTTGCAGTCACTGTAGAGTGACTGCAGGAAACCTCTGGAAGAACAATTTATACTTTAGGTAACAGGCTTTTACTTTATGTATTCCTTTAAAAAGCCAATCTTGCTAAGCTTAATAAAATGTCATGGCAATGTGTTTCACAAATTCATTTCACATTATAACCCCATTATTACTTTCACAAGTGTTGCCTTTCAGTTCTCCTAAATGGCTGCTGCTCGTTCTCATTTTAGGAGATACTAACTCTCTCTGACCAGCCAGCCCCCCTTCACTGTGCCCTCCCTGGAAATCCCCAGGCTCATCAATCTCCTGGTGCCTGCATTCAGGAATTTTCTTGTTCATGCAAAAGCTAAGATGTGTAAAGGAAACAAATTTCAGAAGTCCTCTGATTATGGCAACATGTCCTCCCCAGCTCCTGGCAGTGGTGACAGCTTTGATGGGAAAAGACAGCTAGCAAGGGCCTCATGTAACAAAGACAGATGCTTAAAAGTATAGATTAATTGCAGCGGAAGGTAAGGAGTACCAGGCTGATTCAGACTAGAGCGTCCTCCAGAGGAAGCAATGAAAGCAGAACAACTGTGGTCATATTTTCTATATATTCTGTTAGTAACCTAAACAGCCCAAATGTACTCCTGTGCAAGGAGCAGCATTTGGTGTGCCATGGATCATCTCATACCTCAGTCCAGGCCGAGTACCGCCACCCTCCCACATTACAGTCTCCAGTGCACTTCTCCCTTGTGCTGGGCTTGGCCTGGCTGTTGCAGAAGCGGTCGTCCACCTTCTCTATCTTGCCCTCCAGCCGGCTGTACTTGGAGCAGTATATCTCCAGGGTGCGATAGCCTAGCCCACACTGCGCCGTGCACTCGCTCTTCCTCGCAATGTGCCACCTGCACCGAGGACAGCAAACATCAGCCCTGGGCTCTGCAGGTAACGAGCTCACCAGTGTTTGACAGAAATAAGGAATATATGCTCTTGAACAGGAAGTTTTGGCTCTGTGTCACACTTCCCAATGCTTTGGGACTTCCAATTAACCCTGGCATTGCTCCTTGAAGGGAAGAAACTGTCAGAAGGTCTCTCTTGAGCAAAAGAAAGACAGCAAAGCCTGTGAGACCAGCCTAGGGGACAAGGAGAGTTCATGGCCAAGCAAGGAACAGTGCTCTGAAAGCTTATGAAAGCTTTCCACCCCATGTTCCCCTGCACCTGCCAACCTCAGCCTCTAAAAAGTAAAACCTGGAAAATACAGCATCAGAAAATGACCTGCACAGGCTTGAGAGGTGTTCCACATTGCAGGATGCCCACAAAGCAGTTTCAGCTCCCCAAAGGACAAGCAAATGGCTTGCTACAAGACACTCAAGCCCTAGCTGTGTCAGTAGGGATTAGAGGTGTTCTCTTGACAGACAGATTTCCACCCTGCTGCCTCCTCTGTGAGATGGGCAACAAGGATGGTGCTGGAGGCCCTCAAGGACCTCCCTGGGGATACAGCCCTGCTTCATATCAGCCCAGCTCTGGAAAGAGATGCTGGACATGAGGCCTGATCCAGGGCAGTGCTGGAGACCCTGAAGCCAATGGGAGCCCATTGCCCCTCACACCTGACAGGGGTGGCTTCTGGGGAAGGAGGCAGTGACATCCTCTGGGGGTCCTGGAGACCCTCGGGCTGCTGCCTGTGCCTGTACAGGGAGCACAGAGCCCCACTCCCAAGCCAAGAGAGAGAACTCCAGCACAGCCCAGAGAAGAATAAGATCAAGGGGATTTGGAGTCAATAGCTCCTGACTGGTGGGAGCCTCACATCCCTACGTGCCTTTCAGACTCCTGCATTTGCCCTTCTCAAGTTTCCAACCTGTTGCAATGGCAACAGCTGTTACCTCGACAACCCAGGCCTGCACAGCCCCGGTTTAACAGGGCTGGAGAAACCCCTCGGGAAACTCGGCCATCTGAATTGCTTCACCAGCAGCCGCTTAACGCTACCATATTTAAGCCCCAGAAAGGAAAACAGATTGCTTTTTAAAGGAAAATGGGTTGTGATTATTTAGGCTGTGCTCCATCAATTCCAGCTTGCCAGGAATTCTCTGCGGACAGCCCCGAACCCATTCTATACTTAAGCCTAATCTTTGCTTTAAATAAACAACGATAAATCCAAGTCTTAGCTACGTTTTTGCTTTAAGTATGCGTTTTCCCCTCATTGCAGGCTGTATGTCGAATGGCGCTGAGCATTTCTGATCCAGGCAGAATCAAATTTCAGTCCCTGTATTGCACAGGGAGATTTTTCAACATTAGAGAATTTTTGTTATAGTTAGCCCTAACTGAATCAAGCAAGAGAAATGTAAAAACATTGAAAAGTGCCTCTTAAAACACCACTGGTGGATGACAATCCCTCTTGGTTGACAAAGAGGCAACTACCAATCCTTTACTTTTTCAAAATCTAATACAGGCTGGTGAGAAACGGAATTACGGTGAGAAATGAAAGGAAAGAAGAGTAAATAATAAGTACACAACGTTATTTATATACACAGCTGAGCAGAGGGCACCTTAATTCACATTCGGTGTTACAAGGCTCAGTGGTGGGGTCAGGCTGGGGAACTCGATCGCATCGCTGGTCTGACACCGTGAGCTGATCCGACTCTCTCTTACACACAGGTTTCCTTTTTCGTTCTCCTGCACAGAGAAAACCAGCACTTGGTTTGAGTCATGCAGCAAAGTGATCAATTCAGTTATTTCTCTTACACCTTTCATAGTAGCATTTAAGAGATGTTTAGGTGTGCTCTTCTACCTCTGTCAGAAACAGGGAGGGGGTTTAAGACTAAGGGGAGCAAAAGGGGTTTATGACAGATGGGATGGACACAGCCAGAGAACTGCAGCACTCCTACAGGGATGGGCTCTGAGTGAGTATTTAGCAGGGTGGGCACTGGCAGTGACTGGATGTCAGACCCAAAACCAGACAGTGGTGCATTTTGCAACCTTAGGAAATGCCTCATGACCTTTTCTGTGCTTCAGCTTCCTCACCTGCAAACCAGGTTGTGAGGCTCACCTGGCTGGGAGGGGCTGTAAGGTGGCCTGCTCTGAAACCCAGAAGCACCTTGTAGGATGTTACCTACCACTGCAGACCAGGGAAAAAAAATCACACCCACAGGGTAAGAATCTTGAAGAAATCAAACAGAGAGAGATCTGACAGCAATGCCCAGACCCCAAATGAATCCAGGACAAAACTAAGCCTTCCCAAGCACCCACCTTGGCAAAGCTTACTGCAGGGCTGCCACGGGCCGTGCTCATTCCAGTAAAACTGCTGAGGTTTGTCCTCAATAGGGATATTGAATGTGTAACGAACATCAGGATTGTACAAATTGCCCACTGATAAAACCTGAGAAGAAGAAAAATGACGCAGAGTAAACCAACAGATATCACTGCTCACTATTTTCAGTCCAGCAATGCTGGGCAGACTTGTCCATACACACAAGATATACTTCACCTGAAGCGTTATTTCTTGCTCAATCCGGTCTGTAGAATTAATCCTTTCAATAGTATTATCGGAGCCGCTGTATTCGATCACAGCATTCCCAACTTTGATTTCCCTTTTAAACATACTGACGACAAAGTCTCCATTTAATATAAAGTCTCCGTGACTGTTAGATAAGGCTGCATAGGTGCAAAAAACAAGAACTAAAGAGGCAGAATTAACTCATACGTACATAACAACGTGGGTCATGCGCTCTCAGTGCTCCTTTCCCTTGGGGGTGGGGGGAAAAGCCCACTGCCACTCTCAAACAGAAAGGATGTAAAGACAGCAGCAGAGCTCTTGCAGACATTGTGCTTTCTCCTTTTCCCACTGAAAAACCTCCTAAAAATGAAGGCTGAATGCCTGAAGTTGATGCTAAATAGTTCATCCATAACCCAATGCAGAAATGCCCAAAAGGCATTTCTGGCTGCTGCAAGGAGCACACATAGGCTGTATCCCCACACATACCACAGAAATAATCCTGCCCAAACCTTTCCATTAGCTGTGTGGATAGGGTGGCTTTCCTGGTGTTTCCAGGTGTGTTCTTACAGTAAATGTACACACCCTAATTACCTAAACATAATTTTCTAGAATATAATTACAGGGAGTTTGGTCAGTATCTCCCCCTTTCTCCCCCTCTCCCTCCTCCCCCCATACTTTTTATTATTCCAAATCTGAAGGTATGTGAGAGTACTGGAGGCTTAAAACCTAAATGCTTTATAAAAGGAACAGTTTCCTGAAAACAGCAGTCTGCTGCACAACTTCACACTAATGCGATTATGTAGCTAATTTCCTAAGTTAGTTTCCCCACCATTTCACCCATCACAGCTACCTTACTAAAAAGCCCCTGTACTCAAAAATCTAAACACCGAAACACCAAAGGGAAGGTTTTTCCATCAAATGAAGAGAGATAATGAAGCAAAACACTGCTCAGTAGCAAACTGACATAAATGGAGAAAACCTCACAAAGCAGAGGCTACACTCTAACAAGTTCCACACTTTGGAGGCTTTAATGCCATTAGGCAGTAGTAAAACTCATTAAAGGATTCCTTCTCTTTTACTGTATCTCCTATAACAGTAGATACATCTTGGACTTGATGACAACATCAAATTCCTCCTAAATTGTTAAGCAACTACAAGGTTCACAGTAACTGAGGGCCCAAGATTTCACACTCAGAGAGCTGCAAAATAAGTGGATACATGCATACTTCTCATTTGCTTCTAGTCAGGCCTAATGTGAAGAGATGCCTTCCCAGCAATATTAAAGCAACGTTAAAGAAGATTTGACTTCATTGTTTCCCAAGAAGATTAAAGGCTCTCCAAGAAGGGCCGAGAAGTTTGGGGCTCCTTCTGGGGTGAACCAGTTTGAGTAGGCACAACATAGGGAGGATTGTTTTTTTCCAGGAAAGAGGAATAATAAAACTTGCCTCCCTCCTCCAAGACAGAGAACTCTTGAGACCTCAGTAAGGGTTTTTTTGGTGTTGATGTGCATTCATGCTGCACCACCTCATCTTTTTGCCTCAATGAAGAGTCCAGCCACATGGATGGCATTTCAGAGCAACATCCAAGGCTGTCAGCACTGCCTCCCCTTGGTGCATGGTAGTCTCTGATACTTGTTTCTCAAGTGGTTCCCTTTACCTTTGATGGGCTAGGGGCCACCAGCCGACTCCTCTTCTTAACATACCCAGTTAAAGGAATTTGGTGAGATAAAACAAGGTGAAGTGCCCTGTTCAGAGATGTAAATACAGGACCCTGTGCTACTGGAACACAGCTGGTAGTGCAAGGCACAGGGTGCGCAAAAGAGGAGGACCAGAGATTCTGAGAGATCCCAAACAGGACTTAATGGCAAGATCAGCCTTCAACTGGAAAGTGTAACATCAGTCATGATGTTCATTTTTATTATCTCTGCTATTGAACCCAAACAGAACTATCTATGGGGTGAGTTAGTGATCATGGTGGAAAAGACATGCATGGCCATGCTAACAGCATCTATGTGCATGTAGCAGAGTGGTCTAACACAAGCATTTTCATCTGCCTCTAAAGACACAGCCACACGGGAGAGAAAACAGTGACTATGAAAGTCCATCAGCCAAAGGCCAAGTTACTGTTAGGTTTAAATCAAACCAACATCTTTGGTGCAGTGTATTTCTTTACAGTAATGTGTCACTATCAGGCAGGGACAAGAAGGCCTCAGTCTAAGTGAAATCAGAATTATTATTCTCAGAAGAATAGAAAACAATTTCTCTTTGTATGTGTTTGCACAAACATCTTTCAGGACATGGCACCAGCCAAAGCATGGTGACAGCAGAGATAAAGTTGCAGTGATGAGACTCCAGCAGAGCTCAAAAGCCTGTTTGGTTCCCAGCTTTGTCCCTCAGCTCCCACCCAGGCTCAACAGTCCTTCACAACCCTAGATACACCCTAAGGGAATATTTCTTATAACTGGTGGACCTCCCAAACGTTGCATCTAGGATGGCATGAACAAAAAAAAAGGAAGAAGGCCGAATGTTTGGCAGACATATAAAAATTCTCACTGAGAAAACATTTCCCTTAAATGAATTCTTCAACCTCCCTAGCAGAGAACTGTCAGTAGATATATCAGCACAACCAGACAACCAAGTAGATTTCTGGAGTGAAATAAGGAGTACAACTCACCCAGGTAGTTGTCATCCTCTGGTTTCCCTGAGTAACTGTGCTGACGCACATCAATATTAGTGGCACCAGCTGGGATGCGAACCACAATGTTATAACCTAGGAAAGATTTAACAGAAAGTCAAGGCTATTACACAGGCATTTCATTTGATTTCTACAGGGGAAGGGAAATGAGCAAAGTTACCTCACATTACACATGCTGATACTTTTCATTTGGGGATAGCATAAATAGTTATAAAATGGAATATACTATAGCTAGAAGGATGTTGTGTTTTATGTCAGTGTTTTTGTAGATTAAGTGTTGTAATGGCTTTTATACACCCACATTTTTCACTATTAAGTTTTTAGCAACAGATTCTTACCATAATGCACCGTGTTAAATGTGCCTGCAACAGTTTTGCATGAAGAATTATCCCCACCACAAACACCACATTTATCTCTTCTTGCTTTTGAATTCAGCACATGATCACATCCAGCTTGCTTTAAGAGAAAAATTGAAAAAAATAGCTTGAGCAAATACAGACTAGAACAGCATTGACAAATCTCCTAATTAATGCACATAAAAGCTGTGTATGCAAAAGGCTGCTGTGAGATAAAGTGGTTTGCTTACCCACATTTTCCCACTGATTTACAGGGTGGCCATCCCACAAGGTTTTACAACAAAAGGCTTTTTTACACAGCAAGAATTGAAACGGCTGTTTGCACTAGGCAATGCCTTCAATAGAGAAAAATTCTTGCATCAATTGTTCTCAGAGAGAAAAGTGCGAAGAACGATTGTGAACAGAAATGTAGGGCTCTGGGGTCTGATCAGGAAGAACTGGGGCAAAGCACACAAGGAAGCAACACTGGGATTTAGGCTGAGACCTCGACAGCCCTCAGTAACTTAGGGCAGATGTGCAAACATCTTCCACTTCAGTGTGTCCCAAGAAGAGCTGGTAAATGGTCTAGAGTAAGTCTGATGAGGAGTGGCTGAGGGGGCTGGGGAGCTCAGCCTGGAGAAAAGGAGAGTCTTAGGGGAGACTTTCTCACTCTCTACAACTACCTGAAAGGAAGTTGTAGCCAGGTGGGGGTCAGGCTCTTTTCACAGGTAACAAGCAACAGGACAAGAGAAAACAGCCTCGTGTTCAACAGGGAAGGTTTAGATTTGGTATTAGGAACTAATTCTTCACCAAAAGGGTTGTCAAACACTGGAACAGGCTGCTCAGGGCAGTGGTGGGAGTTACCCTCCCTGGTGGTATTAAAAGACATGTGGATATGGGGACATGGTTTAGTGGTGGACTTGGCAGTGCTGGGTTAATGGCTAGACTTGATCTCAAAGGTCTTTTCCAACCTAAATGATCCTGTGATTCCATGTGTGGCTTTTTGGCAAATCTGGAGATTGGCACAAGTTTCAGACCATTTAGGGCTTACGGAGTCTGCAGATGCTGCTGGCAGCCCCTCAGTGAAGAGGACATGCCAACAACTGCCTGGAGCATGGTGCAGAAGCGCCAGCCTGCCCTACAAAGCTGCCACCCCCCTTTGGTGAAGAGGAAGGAAGATGATTACCCGGCAGAGGCCCTGCACGCAGATGTCATTGGTGTCGGGGCCGCAGGGCGTCCCGTCGATGACCCGGTCCCGCAGCTGGTAGTAGGCCGTGTTCCCCGCCACCCGGCAGAACAGCTTGCACCGATCCTTCATCAGGACTGAGGGGGAGGGAGACAAACCAGAAGCACGCCATCTGAACACCCTCACCCCGAAAGCAGCAATGCAGGAGGCAGGACCTACGTCCCCCCCAGCCACTTACTGCCGCTGTATTTGGGAACCCAGCGCACGTTCGTGGGCAGCCCGTTGATGTTGAAGTGTTTCCCATCAAAGTCAGCACACTGCTCATCCCGGAAATCCTTCTTCAGCTTTGAGCACGGTTCTGTGTTGCAGGATTTAAACTTCATGCGACGACCCACGCAGTATTTCCCACCATTTTTGGGTCTGCAGAGACAACACCAGGCTGGCAATGAGGTGGAATTGCAATTCTGCAACCTGTTCAGTACAGTCAGGATTTGCAAGAGCATTCTGTGGGCTCTGTCTTTGTGCATATCTTTAATTAATATCCCAGGCTGACAAGCAGGAAATGTTATGCTGGTGTGTAACAAAGAAGACCACATATGCAATAAAAAGGGATGAAAAAGAGAATATTTGCTTTCTGATGGACACCATCGTAGTGAGAGAAGCCAGAAAGGAAGAGCAACATCTTCTTCCCCACCTGAGGATTTATTTTCACCTGAGGGATCCCACTCAGGCCCATGTCTCCTTACAACCCCATCACTCCTATGGGCTTTGTGGCTGACAATTTGCCTTTGATCTAGTGGGTTGCAACTAACTAAATATTACAGGAGAAAAGGCTTCCTTTCCTGCAGAGGTGGAAAGGTCAGGCAACACTTAGTCCTTCAGTATTTCTAGCCCCAAATGTTAGAAACGGTAATGCTGAAACAACTTTACCTCCACATATTCCACAAAACACCAAAGACAGCCAATAAATAACTTACCCCCATTTTATAGCAGGATGACACTGGTATAAACCAGGGAGAGAGATCCCATCCAAGCCACATATAAGCCAGTGGACAAGCCTAGGAGAAGCTATCATTTTAAATTTCCTGACTCACAGGTTCAGGGCTGTAGTCATAAAACTATTTTTCTCACATGTAGATGGAGCCTTTGCCAGAGAACATCACTCTGGGGACTGAAAGAGCCTCTCCCATTCCATCTGCTACCAGCAGTGGTGCAAGAATGAGCTGCCCATCAAAATAACCATCAAACCTACATCTTCTACCCACCCCCTGAAAAATGAGTGCCTGCACTAGTAAGAAGTGCAATCAGAAGAGTGACTTGCCAGGCTCCAACATCCTGGCACCCACAACTCCTGCCTTCCAGGGCTGTTCTTCAGGATCAGCTCTGCCTTGCCTGGGGACCAGGTGCCCATCAGCACCCCAGGGATGCTGGCACAATGCTCCTTCCCTTGGAGCCGGGTTGGGAAGGAACACACAAAGGTTTGCGCACTTGGAGACCCTTCAAGACGCAGATGAATGAGTGATAAATGGGAACCACCCCTGCTCTCAGAACAGAGATGCTCACCATGAGATCGCCACGTTGCACGCAGCCAGCACCTCTAACAGAAGGGAGAGCACCCCCCTGCACATGCACAATGGTCTCTACACACAGTGAGTCAACAAGTTCCTGCAGCTGAACAGAACTTTTTTAGCATCTCTGCACCTCCACCACCCAGGAAGCCCAGCAGTGCCTTTTCTCCCACAAATAACAATTCTTCACTCTTATGCTCGAAAACTCATTGTGGCTCGAGTAGCAGAGCTTCTGTGAAGCAAACGGAGAGACAGAGGCACAGAACAGCTTGCCCTTGCCAAACGATTGCCTGCAAAGCAGGGAGAGGCAGGCAGACTCCCCAGCACCCCACCAGCACCACACTAGGGATGCTCAGAGGTTTGGCAGAAGGAGTTGCCTCCTTGAGCTGCTGCAGGTGAGGTGCTAAGCACCACCAGTTACACACACGGGATTTTTCCTGCTAGCATCCTCCAGTCACTGAGATACTCACTGCTGTGGTGCAGACCCCTCTAGTCCTATCCTAAATGCCATGGGGTATGCACAGCCTGAGCAATAACTAACACCAGCTCTACCTGCTCTGAAGGCAGTTCTGTCATGCCATCTGGAAATGAAATGCCTGTCACTTACAAAGGTTTCTGGTGTTTGCAATTAAGCAAGTACCAGTGATAAAAACCCCAAGCAACTGCACAGTGCCCATTGCAGATTCCTGATTAGAGACTGATTTTACACCAGTTCCTAGTGGCAGAATAAGTATAAACCTGGTTTTTACTGATTTAGTCTGTTGTTCACCTTGTTGTGACAAACAACTTCAAATAACTTACTTGATTACACTTGGGACAGCTCCAGGGCTATCCCAGCACAGCAGCCTCTGCAGACACAGCCCTAACTCCTCCTTGCCTTGCAGGCACAATGGCAATTGCTGGGAGTTTCCCAATACCAGAGCCCATCCCATGCATGCACATGAGCTACCTCTAGCTACAAAGGGACATCTCAACCATCTCACTACACAACACACTGGGAAACTTCTTAATCATGGCAGCAGCACACTCCAGTCCTGGGTGAGTCTGAGTCATTCATGGGGGAGTTAACAGGATTCATAATTTTCACTTCAAAAGCATTTGTACCTCTGCAGGACTGTTGCAGTTTGACAAAGCCTCTGAGTCATACAAACCTTTAAGAGGGCATTTCTTTAAAAAAAAAAAAGCAATTACAACATTTTTATGGTAACCATATTGCTTCCAATATAAATCAATTTAACTAAAATGAAACTCTTAACTATTTAGTTAAGGAGAACATGCAGGAGCCTTTTTTTTTTTAAGGTATGTCTGATAAAATCCAAAGAACCCAAACTATTATTTAGTTTTCTCTTCTCTAGACATGACCCCTGAGATTGAGATAACATTGACATATGGACACACCACAAACTGAAGGATGCTAAAGCTTGCCACCTTGTTGCAAACTGTCAATTTTGTAACCCTAGCAGTAAATCTCCTAGCAGACAGTGCTGGGGGCCGAAGCACCCTTCTGACATTTAAAAACAGCTCCAAACTCCCCTGACGGCTTCAGAGTGTTTCTTAGGTTACAATGTAAGATGTAACCAAAAGTATGTATTCTTTTACCATCTTCATAAGCCATTAAAAACAGGTAGGGCAGTGTTCCTTATCTCCTTCATGACTCACCCCTGCTCACTGCCTCCGGGGGTTAATGGGCCAGCAAGGTCTCACTGCATGACTCCTAAAATTACTTCATCCCATTGTGAGATGTTCTGCCCAAGGGGAGGATCCAAGCATTCCCACCTGGATATAATCTGAGGTTTGGAACACCACAGGAGCATCTACCACTGGATTCCCAGGGGATAAGAGCTTGACAATCACCACTAGAGAAGGAGCAGATCTTTCTACAGGATCACGGCTTGGCCAGCACCACATCTATCACTCCAGCAAGGACTGTAGCCACCATTTAACTGGACTGCTACCACCACCCTGCCCGATAGGGTGTCAGGTTGTATTCTGACTCTGGCAGTGTTTCTGTACTATTGCATTTATTTTAATTTTCCTATTAAATTGTAGCTCTGACTTGGAATCTCTCACTGGTTTGCTTTTAAACTAGTACAGAGTGTTTTTAACCAGCATTGCTTTTCACAGAATCTGAGGGACAGAAAGAGCTGACCCTGAAAAATAAGTCATCCTCATATAACATTGATTTTCAGTGTCATGAATAAATACAGCATACTTCACTCTGTGTAATATTTTTATGGATCATCAACAATGTACCACAGAGACAGAAGGGAAAGCAGCACATGCATGGAAACCTCCTTGTTTTGCTTTCATTTCCCTTCTCTCTGAATCATCTATTTGATCAATTAACAGCCAGTGTGGACCCACTTTCAATCCAGTATCATTCCCCTTACAAGCTCCTGCACACACCCCAGACCCACTGCACTCCTCCTGGCAGCCCAGAAACTCTAAGGCCCAGAGAATGATGGGGTCTCATCCCCATTAGTACCCCAACAGGTCTGAAGTACACGATGCTTCCCTTGAGCATTTTCACTTGCAGATTTTGAGGCATCACCCAGCTCCCAGCAGTCCAAGAGCACCAGGTACAGATGCCCTGCCAAGAAGTGCTGTTTTGGGGGTGCTTTGCACCTGCTCAGCCCCATGGGCAGCAGCTCTGCCTGGGAGCATGCAGGTTGTCACAATGAAAAGCCCCAGGAGAATTAACTGCAGGGCACACATGTCCATCTGCATATTTGCCCATGTACCTGTGCTCATGTGTGACTGCAGAAAAATCTGTGAAGTTCCAGTGTGCACAGATCAGTTTGAGAAATCCTTCCCCACATTCCAGGAAGCCCTAGGACTGGGAATTGGTTGGTGGCTGGCACAGTTACCTATACATGTGTTTACATGTCAGGCTCACACAATTTTCAGCACAGGTGGATATTTCTGTGATGGACTAAAATGCAAATGTGATCTGACTCACATCCAGAGATAACATTCCCCCATCCAAAAAGCCATTTCTGAAAACAGGGCTTCTGGTATTGACATCTTATCAAATATGTCTTTTCCCTTAATTCTGCAAGGTCTTTCTTTGAAAGCCAGGGCTTGCACCACAGACCCTCTGATGATGCACTGCAGCCATGGGCTTTGTCCACCAGCCAGGCTCAAATTCCCATGAGGGCAATCTCGTTGGAAGGGGTCTGGTCTGGTCTGGTCTGGTCTTGTCTGGTTAGCAAATACATTCCTTCAGGGTATGACAAAACAGTCTGCTGCCATTTCAGAGGCTTACAGCTTTTCCTGCATCCCTGCAGGATACTCATCCTTGTAGGTGTCAGAGCACTCTACAAAGAGAGGCAGGAGCTGCCTCTACCATGGAGGGAATGGATGTCATTTTCAACGCCAGATTTAATGCAATTTTTTACTGGATGCAAGATCCCACCCCAGATCCTCATGCACAGAAAAACTTTAAAAAGCTAAACCATCTTTGAATAGAAAAGATTTACTGAGAATTATTTCAGACCTTACTTGAGGTATCTGGGTTGGGTTTGCTGCCTTCTACAACAGAGGAGAAACTGTCTATTTTTGAAGTACTTTGAGAAGGGGCAAGGGCAAGAGAGTATCCAGCGGGGTCTCATCCATTTTCATCATCTTAGCAGCCCCACGATAACGGGGACACAGGTGGTGGGAGCTCACACTATGCTGTCAAATTACAGGCATAAACCAACCATCAGTGTAAAGCTCTGTGGATGGTGCCAGGACAGATGACTCCTCATGGAGACCTCATGAGGGGCTGGAGAAGAGAGGCCAGTGCTGGCACAAGGCTGGGGAAAGGGGGCTTGGAAAATAACCACTATCAATCATAAGGATGTCTCAGGCCACTTGGTACCAAGCGTGTTTAGGTGCTCTTGCAAATCCTAGCCACAGCAATACACCTCCTGAAGCACCAGGATACAAACCACAAGCTGTCAGGGAAGATGGAATTTCAAATCCCTTGGCTAGCCTTCAGGACGAAGATTTTCTATCACAAAAAGCTATCAGTCCAAACAGATGCCTCTCAGGAGACAGGAATACATCTCGCTGACAGCATCCAAAGTTTCAGCAGCAGAGATGAAAACGTGCTTTGGTTTTGTCTCTCCATGCCTACTGAAGATCATATGGAGTGTGCTGTCTCAGCACAGCCAGATGAGAGCTCTTTGCACTTGTGTTTTTCCTAGCATCATTTTAATTAACGTGCTGGTGTCCTACTCTCTCACCCTCAACTTTTGACACTTTTCCAGTTGTGCTGAGCAGCCTCTCCTGTTACTACACTACCAGTGTCATAGGTATAAGTTCTACCTTCTCCTATTAGCAGTGATGAAACTATCACTGGCACATCCCTAGTGGCAATTTCCTTGGCAATAAACCATCCAACACCAATGATGAGAAATAGGAACCTTTTTAAGACCCCTCAGTGCAACCAGCCCAATAGACCCCTCTCCCCTC
This sequence comes from Pachycephala philippinensis, assembly GCA_013397055.1. Lineage (NCBI taxonomy): Eukaryota > Metazoa > Chordata > Aves > Passeriformes > Pachycephala > Pachycephala philippinensis. The sequence continues at coordinate 317,324 of VWZT01005001.1, forward strand.
TGTATCTCAGTCCCAAATAAAAGCCCAGAAAGCCTCCTGCCCACCCCTTCTTCTGCAAGAAGGCAGTTAAACAGAAACCATCACAATTCACAATTTAGGTAAACAGGCTGCTTTCATACCAGTTGCTCAAGCTATTACTATTGCACCAGCTACATATTTGTTTCCTTGAAGCCCACAGAAAAATTCCCTGCCATTTCAAAGGGTGCAGGATTTTGCATTCCAGGCTGACAGCAAACATTTTTGAGTGCCACTTTTTAATGGAGCACAGATTTCTGCTGAGGTTTGGCTAGTCTGCACCAGCTGAACTGTAACTGTATAAAGGATCAGCTGCAAAAGCAGCCAAAAGCTGCAAAACCAGACAAAGCAGGAATAAAACAGTAGAAAACTTTATTATAAAGGCCTGTAGGAACAGCTGCAGAAGCAACTGAAGCAGGGGTAAAATGGCGAAAAAGGAAGATTCCTTCCTTTCTCCCTCCTTTCTGAATCACAATTTTGGAGGAAGAAAAACACCTCTGGAAGTGGGACCCCAGCTGTGCCTCCACAAGAAAACGGAAGGTAATAAAATCATGCAGGTATCAGCTTTTTCCTTCCCTCGTTGTTGAATGGATCCCTTTTTAGAGCACTTCACCCACAAATCAGTGACTGGATCCTGCCTCACTCGTGCCGGGCAAAGCCACCCATCCACAGGGCAGAGCCACCTGTCCTTGGCGCCCACAAGGACTGGGGACAGCCAAGTTGCTTTCAGCCCATTTGGGCAACCCAAACTGCTTTTCCCCATCTCACCCTCCGGTACTTCCCCTCTGTGCACTCACTCAGGCCTGTTGCACTCTCGAATCGCCGTCTTTATGCCACCGCCGCAGGTCCTCGAGCAGGTCCCAAAGGGGCTCCAGGTGCCCCAGGCTCCGTCTGTCACCGGCGCCTCTCGCTCCTTGGGCACACACATCCCAAACCTGCAGTGCTGCGTGTGAAGGAGAGACATGGCAAAGGTGGGATTGTGCTGCTTTGCATTATGAGTGACTAACAGTGACCAGCCTGGGCAACAAGACTCAGCCTCACTTATTTCTCAGTCACACACAATGATTTTGCAATCAAATAAAACTGAACTACTTTATATTTTGTCTGTCACCCCCATATTTTTCTTTCTCTGTACCCTTACATGGCAAAGTGAAGGCAAGGTGCTGAGTCCATGGAATGATTTATGGGACGAAGACTGAGGACAACAGCAACCACTGAATATTCCTTGTTTACTGGTGTTGAGCAGCATAGCAAAGCTCGCAGCACTGGCTTTTCAAAAAGCTGCTTTATCTGATTTCCTGGAGAGCTGCAGAAACTGTGCCATGTCAGGGGAGGAGACAGGCAATGAGGAAAAACACCAGCGAAAGCTCAAACCTCCCCACAGCTATCCAGCAGAAGACTTCCAAATCCAAAAGGCAAACAAAACAGAAAAATGAATTCCTCAACCCAAAGTGTTTTTTTTTTTTACACTCAGACATAACATGGGACTTGCCAGGACCTGGTCTGCACTTCTGTTTTCCAGCTATGACTCTTGTTTTCTTTTGTTTGGAAAACCGGATTAAGTTATCTTGGCAAGCCCCCCCATCCCCATTTTCATGGTATAAAATGTGTCCTTTGGGGTATGTTTACCAGATGTACTACACAGACTTCTGCAGAAGTGAGCTCTAGGGAAGAGTCACCTTCTGGCCTCACCAGAGTGGATGGAAAGATGCCCCCTCTCAGTGAACAGTGCTTGCTACAGTTGATTTAAACCCAGAGACATGCAGATGCCTGAATCTTTGTAATTATGGGAAGCCCAAACATTGCTGATTGCTCACAGATTAGAAGAGGCTACAGACTACAGAATATAGGTAGAGAGCATCACTAAAATATTCCCTTGCAGTATTTCTGTGCACCAGGTGCTGTTCAGATCTGATGATCTTTATGGGAATAGGGTCAAATTCGCTGATGCATCGTGTTTTTCCAGCCCTTTCACTAACAGCACAACAAGGTGTGTCAAGACACACCACAAGCTCATGCCCCTTTTTTAGACACCCTTATGAACCACGTAGGATAAAGCTCTCTAGGAAAACAGAGCAGAATCAAGCTGTCATGGGGCTGTGCATCCCACAGCACACGGGACACCTTTTGCCCATGAAGGCTGACTTGTTACAGTGCTTTGCTGATGAAGAAAGCTGATCTCAGGTGCATCTACCCATGGACATGGTTTGCAAGACAGCTGAAGAACTCATAATTTGAGTCCTGCATATGGTGTTTGCTCAGAGACAAGCATGGTCTCTACGCTGCAACATGCCCTAGATTTGCTTTCATTTGAAGATCTGATTCCCCAGATAAAACTAAAACCCATCTGCTACAGTAAAGGACAGCAATAAAATTAGCTGAAATGCCTGTTTCTTTGCTGCAGGACAAACATGATGTACAACTCCTCCTGGCATTTAGAGGCTGAAAACCTGAAGGTTGGGGTCCCTATACAGGTCCAAACAGGTCTGACAGCTATCATTAAATAACAGAAATACATGACACCAATCCAACAGTGCTGTCCCAGTGGAGAACTTCTTGCAGCAATGTTGATGCTCACAGCTAAATATCTAACCAGAGTCATGCTTGGCACCACTGACCCAGGGAAGATGACTGAATAGCTAACTAGTGAATGAACACAACTAACAGACCGTGACACAACCTATATGTCTCCCATCCTATGGTTGAGTATTAACCAGGAAGTCATCTACATCCATTGGTTTTATTAAAAATATGGGGTTTGGAGTTGATGGTAAAGCAAAGCAGGGGAAAAGAGCAGCTGTTTTAAATAAACGGCAGGATTATCTTATGAAAATGCAATGGTGTTTCTTGGAACCACACTGTGAACAGTCTGGCTGTGCAACCTTTGTGCCTTTCATATTTTAAAAATAATTTCTATGTTGAGATACAGCAGAAAAACTAAAAAGCCTGCCAGGTTCCTCTTTCCTATAAGCTTACAGCTCACAGAATGAAGAGAATAAGAGCGGGGTTGTCTGGAACAAATTCAAAGTATCTTAGACACACAGTGGAGCTGGAGAGCACTGGCAGGGATGGAAGACATTACAGCAGACTTTCCTTTCCTTTGTCTTGCCACTGGAGTTCCAGATAATTCACCAAATCCAGTCCCTATCCTTGGGCTGGCTGGCTGAATGGAGTAGCAGGGGGCAGAAGGGGCTGTGCAGCTCCTTTGCATAAGAGATACACTACCTGCTGCCACAGGGCAGCAGACACAAATCATCACTATTCATCTACTCTTCTGTCACCATTCTTTAAACAGCCCTGAAAACCACAACGGAGAGTGGCCCAAATTTACAATCCTCTTTATTTTCTTTCAGAGATTTATCTCCACCCAACAATGAGCTGGTTCTGTGGAACATGGTAAAACCAGCACCCAGCAAAGCCAGACTCTGGGCTGGGCTTATGGCTTGATTTAGCACTATCAGATTCAGTGTCCTCACACGCAAAATATGCCTAAGTTAACACTCCCATGTTGTTTTAATGCCCTTGATTTAAGAGTAAATTTAGAGCCCAGTTAAATATACATCCAGTAATTTTAGCTAGATCTCATTTTTTTAGCTATTCAGGCCCTCTTGTTTCCAAAGATATCCCCATAAAAATGGTATGGTATTTTCTCCATCTGCCAACCCATACAGCATGGGCTTTAAACACGCAGACTCAAGGCATTAGTCAGCAAGTAGCAGTTTGACAGGGCTTCTGGCCACAACAGAGTACCAAAATAGCAATTTATTCCAAAGAAAAGCACTTCAGTCTCGCACCTCAGCACTTTACAAGCCCAAGAAAATACTAAGCAGGACAGAGTTTATGATGATCCAAGCTTTAAGCTTGAGTTAGATGAACACACAGACAGAAAATTATGCTGTAAAGCCCTTTTGTGAGAACACATTTAAATGCCTGAACACGAGTGGGCTGCATTAGCTTTTCTTAAGAGCCCATACGCACTCAGCTGAGAAGTTCAATTCACACTTGTCTAATTTGTCTTAACTTGTCAAATTGTCTAAATTTGTGGCCTGAAATGTTTTTGCTCACACGGTCTTTACTAAGAGCCATGCAGCTGGACACTGCATGACATGGGGCAGCTCTGAGGGGGTGGGTGCTGATCTGCTCAGCTGCTGCTCTTTGCACATAACTCTGGTCATACCCAAGGGTAAGTGCAGGTTTGTTGCAGCCCAGATTTTTGGAATTTCAAGAAAATTTCAAAGTTATTGCTGATCTTTCAGCAGTGAGCGGATCCCAAGCTCACCAACAGAGAAGTAGAGGGCACAAGGTCTCAAGTCAGGGACTATGCAGATACCTACACTTTAGGCTATGTCTCAAAACAGGGATTTTACACAAAAACATTAAATAGACATTCCAACCACATCTCTAATGCACATTCTCAACCATAAAAACAAATCTGCAACTGCACTTTTCCCCAAGAAAGGAAGGCAAGTTGATACATGATGCTCATTGTCCTGAAGGAAATCAGTGTCATCGAACAATCGAGTTTTCAGACACATGCAAGAAAAGATAAATTACCAAAGAGTTCCACAGCCTGCATGGGAAACTATATTTAAAACAGCATCCAGAATTTTTATCAAAATACATTTGAGAGAATATGATTTAAAACTTTGACTCTGTCTAAAAAAACCCATTACTATTATTATTATTAATGTTGATCTTAAGAGCCAGAAAAGCAAAATTTTAAGCTATACCATGTAGAATAACATCACATTATTTTTACTAGACACAGATGGAGAATAGTTTTGTACAGACACAAATGGTAAGAACCAGTTAGCATTTTTATTCAAAAGCTTCAGTATCTCAATAAAAGAAAAATCCTCTCAACTATTTTTCTGCAGATACGAACAACTAAAAATTAAACACTTATCCTAGAAACCACAATGCTAGCTGGAAATTAGCACTGCACATGGAAATGTAAAGTTTCTATGAATTACTGCCAAAAATATTCCATACAGAAAATGTCAACCAATTCTATATTTTACTCTGAAGTTGTCAAGATGAAAAGCCAGCTGACAAGTTTATGTTACACAGAATTACTAATTGCTCACATCACATAGGCGATTTCTAACAAAAGCTTAGGGAAGCTTTGCAGAAGTTTTGCTCAAAAGTTCACTCAAGGGCATTAATTTAAAAAGATAAGCACTCCAGAAGGAATACCTGCTTTAAACAATATTATGCCAAGCAGCCAACTTTAATCACGTTATCTGGGCTGGGGATGGCCCAGGCACCACCAGGCTTAAAACACATTGAGCTGCTTTGGGCTTCCACCATTGCAGTCAGAGCCATGCCCCACACAACTGGCATTAGGGTAGGATGATTTTGACTGATATCCTCAGCCTGAGCCCAAGGAAATAGAGCCTCCAGGCTCAAACCACCAGGTATTACAGACCTTTCCAGGTTCACATTCTGTCCCATCAGCCCAAGGTGTGTGTTGGGTTCGACATCCCTTGTGAGCACCATCGACGTTGATACACCAAAGTCGCCGGCACTGCATCTGCTTAAGTGATTGCAGAGATCAAAACATTAAATAAGTGCCACGTGCCTTACCAGACAGACGATCCTTTATGAAATTATCCCCCTAGGATTTATCATTAACTCACAAGCTTGACAGTAAGTTGATGGATTGTGAGTCTGCCATTCATCCAACCCCAGGAGACCTTATTTTGCTCTGGCAAAACCAGGAAAAATAAGGTGTGAAATTTCACTTACCATATAGGGGCACACTTGGGATCCAGGTCCAAAAATTAACTCACATTGTTTGTTGACGTCATAAATCAGCCCTGGGAGCTGCTGAGGCAGTGTGTAAGTTCTTGATGAAGGTTCATCAAGCAAACACTCCCCATAACCAGTGCTACAACACAAATCAGAATAATGGTGTTAAATAGGTGGTGATGAGATCAGAACCCACTTGTGTTTGCCTGAAGTAGCCTTTGGGCAGTTGTACACTACATTTGCCACATTTAACAAGTACTACAAGAGCTACTGCAAACTCATGCATAGGAGGATGTTACCCATCCATCACCACCCTTGTGCTGTGACAGCAACCATCCACCACAGCACAGTCAGCTACCCTGGCAAAAGCATTTCTGAGTGTGCATTTAGTTGCTGAGCAAGTGCTGGTACATTTTTATAAAGAATTCAGAAACAAAAATCATTGATTAGCAGAACTGCTCAAGGCACTGAGCTCCTGGATTTGCCAGAACACCATCATGGCTCTCATTCTGTTCCACATCGCAACACACGAGAAGGCATCACAGCAAAATGGGCAAATCACTGTGCATCAAACTGACCCGTGGGCTCCTGGAACGGTGTTCCCACCATGGATTAGTGCCAGGGCTTTATCTTGACCTGTGGAGCAGAAAGGCAGATTCAATCTGCCTTCTAAAACACAGCTCCGTATCTGGGCCACAGGGCTTGGAAAAGTCATTCTTCAGGTTTGAGAAGAACACACATTCCTTAAAAGTAATATCCATGGGGGAAGACTTATTCTTCCCCATCGAGAGGCTGGTCCTTGCCAGCTTATCATGAGGCTGAACTGGCAGGGACTGGATGCCAGGGGTGCATTCCTGCTCTATGTAAAGGATGCGTGCACACACAAATCCCTCTGATTTCCTCCAAATGCTGCACACTAGGACTCCATATTAACCGAAGAACTCCATGGGACACATGCACATGTGAAAACAGCCCAACACATGCATATGCAAGGCCTTACTCCAGAAATTCAGTGATGTATTTCCTACTGCATTTTGACCACATCCAGGGATTGGTGTAGAAGTTCAGTGTTGGTGCCATGACATGCTGTTGATTTTTACCTCCATCTTCCTTGCACTTGTGATTGTCATCATGTGGCATGTTAAATCTAAGAGAAAAAGAGCAGCGAAAAGAAGAGTCGGTTAACAGGCAAATATCAAGTATTTAGCATAGCAAGGGCAACAGTGTGAACCAAATGCAAGCAAACGCAAGAATTTTTCCTAAATACGCTGATGACTGATATTACAGAATAAAAGTATTAATACACACATATTCATAACAAATTCAGAAGTGTTAACAGGGTTTCTAGCACTCATCTGGAAAAAGCTGTGCAGCACCATGCTAAGCTCTCTACTCTGTGCCTGCATATATTTAGCTAGAGAAGTTCTCCAGGGAGCCTGGAGGAAGATGCCAATGCAGCTGCAGTTTCCTTTTCAGCTGACGGTTGCTATCCTGTAGACAGGCTGGAGTCTGGCCCCACCTTCGTAAAAATGGCAAATACTGTGGAACAGACCACAGATCTAAGAGCTGATCTGAGGGAATTCTGAAGGAGATTAATGACTTGAGCCCACTGACTGCAGACCCTCACGCATACAGGCAATACCGTGCTGGATGCAAAATGTTTTCTAATGCAGTTGAATATCCTGGCCCACACTGCTGCCTAAGTGGGGTTGCACCAGGGATAGACTTGGCTCCTATACTTTACGTGGCAGGTTTACAAAATGCCATCAAGCATTGGTATCAGCAGACACCAACGTGAAGTTTGCAGCATATGACACCTTGAAGAATGTGGTAAATTCGCTAATGGAGACAGAGCGGCTTAAAGCACTGCACTGTTTCAAGTGGAGAAGGGGAAGTGACCTGGTGTGATCCTGTGTTCCAAGGCTGGGGAGTTTGTGTTCCATTAAGATTACCTCCAACAAACCACCTTTTCACTCTGCTCTGAAAAAAAAAGAGCACAGAGACATTTCCTGCTCGGGAGCACTGCTAAACCCCGCCCCCAGCAGCTCTGGGGAAGCATTAGCGAAGGAATTAGCCACAGGTTAGGTGTGGGTAACACCAAAGCTTCGAGGACTTTCTGTCAGGAAGTCTCATTTAAATAAATACTACTGTGGTTAAAAATAGACTGTCTCAGCCAGCTCTCCATGAAGAAAAACAGAGTTTAAAACAATGAGAGATCTGTTCCCAAGTACTCATCCATCCCACACCTACAGACCTCCACTGTGCAAAGCAGGCATGTGATGGTTTCAAACTGAATCAGCTGCCTAAGGTTGTAGCCAGGGGTAAAGGACTATGTGATGTAAGGTGATTTTTCTCATGACCATTTAGCAGTGAGAAAACATCTCAGTAGTGAGAAAAAGCAAAATCACTTGAAAGAAATTTCCACTGGAGGAGGTGCATCTTGAATGGCAGTGTCTCTTCTGGGGATGTTTAGCAGCACAAGACTTTCCACGGTGAAACAGTTCAAGAGGTGGGTCAGGCTCACTTATATACCTCATCACCTTCCAGATGCCCCAGGTAAGTTCCTCCTTCACACACAGCTGCTGCACTGCCTTCACCTGCACCACACAGAGCTGTGGCAGGCTGAGGACCTGCTCCAGAGAAGACTTCAGTCCCAAAAGACAGTTGAGATGTGCCAGCATCTCTTGCCCTGGTCCTCCCCAAGGCACTCAGCACCTCCCATCTCTGCCCAAAATCCTGGCTAGTTCCAATGGTTTGGCCAATACATCATTGCTTAGGTGCTGCTTGTGGTACTCTGTCATTGATCCTCCCCAAAACATGGCCCTGCTGGTTTTGCTGCTCTCTGGTAGGCTCCAGAGTACCCTACAGTTTCATCTACCTCAGTGGTGCATCTTCTAGCCAAGTATATTGATCTTCCTCCAAAAAATTAGTCTCAGCAGTATCAATTCCCAGCCTGGCTGGCAAGCCCTATTTAGCATAAATCTTGGGCTATTTAAACGTAAATGTATTTACACAAAACATACACATGGCCAAGTTCATGTGCTATTGTGAAAGCAGTGCTCAGTCCGTTATCTTCACTAATTGAACAGCTTCTGTATGGGTCACAGACTGTGCCCAGCTCTGCCAGACCTAGGAGAGAACAGACAGGTTTATGATAGAAAAAGAAATGTCACTCACAGTTCAGCACAGGCACTAATATTGTCACTACAAAAAAAAGTTATTAAAAGACAAAGAAAAGGTTTTCCTTACCCAGAGTATCACATTTGTCGTGTGCTCTACAAATATCCTGTCTGAAAGCAGAACAGACCTGACACATTAATTCTCAATGCAGCAGTGAGTTAAGGTACAAGCACAGTAAACAATAGCAGAAACAACTCTTGGTCCTCCAATGGACCTTCTCATGCTGGTTTGCCACATCATCCAGAGTCTAAACTAACTCCCCACCACAGTCAGAGTTTTTCATCTTATGTTAAACCCATGGGCAGACTTTAGACAGTCTTGAACCTCTCAAAGTCATCTCTTGTTATGGTGGACACATGCTCCCACAACTGCAAATATCATTACATCTACATCAAAACCTGAACATTTCCCATATATTACATGCTCACGGCCCCTGACACACAACTGGCTACGGTTTTCATGAGAATATTCACCACACCTGGTAACAAGCACGGCTGTATCATGCCGAAGGTGACTTCCCTCTGGGTGGTTTTGGGATTGCTGCCATTGGCAGAAGTTTTTTAATGTTGTCTGGGCATTGTAAGATATTGCAGGGCCATCCTGATAAGCAACACACAGAAAGCAGGTATTTTAATTATTCATGACAATGCTCACTACAAATGCCATTGTCAAGAAGAAGGTGAAGAAAATAATTTCCATTACCTGCTCATTATGTATCACGACCAATTTCACAATAACAATATTAATTAAATTTCCAATGCTTGGGTCTTTGTAGATAGAAGCCACCTGTTTCAAAAAGCAATATTTGGAATTATTGTTAACATTCAAGGAAACAAACAATTAAGACAACACACATATTTTCCATTTTGCAACTGTTTTTCTCCTGGGCTGCTCTTCTGCCCTGCTCAGTGCTCTTACACTACTTGGAGAGACCTCCAGTCAGAAGCACAATTTTAGAATTAAAAAAACCTGCTGGTATCACAGAAACCCAACATTTCCTTTTGCTTTAGCACACATTGCACCAAATTAAAGGATCGTTCTGCTCTGAGACACAAAGACCATCAACCAAGACTGTCAAAAACAACTTATTCTTCCAGGTGCCTGATTGTGACATGGACAGTTTCAGACCACATATTCATTGTACTTCTACCCTCAAACAGGATGAACATCCCTCCAGAGACACAAATATGCTGGATACTCTCTTACAGTCACTGTGAATCTACAGAACGGCCTGTCTGGAGACTGCATTACTGCATCCTAGTACCTGCGGCTACTGGAGCGCTTGTCCTCAGCCTGGAAAGCCAACTTGAGAACTATGCTAAGGATCAAGGTGACCACAGGGAAGGGAAGTCAGGCAACTACATAACCTATCAGCATCAGTCCAAAGCACCTTTTTAACTCAGCTGTTATTTCACATGGGCTTAAATGAAGAGTACAGCGTGTGGACTAAACAACCAGTGATACTGCTCATGGTGTCTGATGTTCAGAAAGCTGGAATAGAGAGGTGTGAGAAGGATCAGGAAGCATGAGGGGTCTGGGAAAGAAGACTCCAACCAGCATTTTCCAGCCAAGTTTTACCAATTTTTAATGTAACCCCAGCATTATCTCCATGCCTAGGCAAGGCAAAGTGATGTTGCATATGAACGCGGCAGAGAGGGGCTCTGTGACCACTAGAAAACTATTTGTGTGTGAATCTACACAAATGTGAGTGAACACTCACTATTGACATCAGGGTTAAGACATAGTGCTGTAGGTTGGCTCCGTGGTAGGCGACCATCCTGCTGTCAGCCACCACCATCACCTCCACAAAACGTGGGTAGGACAAGAACCGCTTCGTTCGCTTGTGGCTCTTCTTTTCACCAATGGTCCCCGCCTTGTTGCTGTCCCCAGAAAAAGAATTTACTTCCAGGCTGTGTTTCAACATCTCCACGTCAGATAATATGCTGCTCTCTGCCCACTGCCTTCTCCAGTGTTTCCGCTTGTTCTTTTTGTGACTGTGGTCATGATCTATGGTTAAAAGGCAGAAAAAAATATAAAGTACATTCTGGAATGAAGAAAATTAATACCACGTGTATGTTAAGCCAAAATACCTATTACCTAAACAAAGTTGTAGGGGCTTGCTCTAAATAAGCAGGGAACTGAAACAGAAGCACTCTGTGGAAGCCCACCATGTAATCCAACATCTAAGGCTTCATTTTTAAAGTTATCCTGGGGAAGCCAGTAGCACTTAAGAGGTGGATATTCCCTGCAGCAGAGCCAACTCCTGGCCTGTGCAGAAGGGATGGAGCCCTGCAATGGTAATTAGCCACTGCAGCAGCAGTGTGAGGATTCTGGGCACGTCCAAGGTGGCCAGGAAACCACAGGAAACAAAGGTCCAAATCCTGTATTTCTAACTCAGGCATGAAGGACAGCAGGATTTGGCCTTCCTAGCAAAGCAATTATATATGATTTATTTCTGTCTCTAACAATAGAATGGCTGGGCTTCGGTTCCCCCCGCCCCCCCGCTTTATTATTCTGTGCTACAGGAATGGTAAAGGTCATCTAATAGCACAGCTGCCACTGGCGAAATAATAGAATTCAGGAAGTTTCACATATACTGCTTTTGATATTCAATTAGGCCAAACATAAAAGCAGCCTGAAAATATACTCCATGCTGACACAAAGACGACAAAGTGAAGAGGGAGAACAGGCATATAAAACATATGGAACGTGTACAATTAAGATTTACCATCTGATTAGTATGTAATTATAGCATTATTTGAATGTAAGAGCAAAATCAGTCTTATTTGATGCCACTTAATTTTTATCAGTTCATCATAGGTAGTAGCTAATTGAATGTGATTCATCCACGAAAGACTGTTCACTTCTGCATTTAATATAAAGCCAGATCTGAACTACTCATCTATGACTCCAGGCTACAACCCTCATGCTCTTTGTAGCTTTAGTTTCATTTCGTCATGGTAGTGAAAAATATCACATTTCCTTATCTGACCCATTGAGTAGGTCAGAGGAAGCATAATATTAGGGGACAAAGGAATATTCAACGCTCAAACAAGATTGAAATGATATGAAACTTCTTAGTTATTTTTCCTGTGTAGTTTCCTTTTAGGAATACTTGCAATAATTTCCAAAAAAAGAAATACGTTCTGCAGTATCACAGCAGGCAAAGGGGATCAGCCAGCTTCTACCTATCTGAAAAATACTATCCTTTTGCCCTGTGTGTAAATAGGCAATAGAGTAGTTAAGAATTAAATCCTGTTCTACCCTGCACTACCTAAGTCCTAAAAATTCCTCTTTCTTGATATAGTCCAGACCACCTTAATACAGCAGAGAGTCTGCAGTTATTTGAGTAAGAATTCGAGAAAGCCAATGGCATTTGTGGTTATAATTGGATTGCCCTAGTTCCTCTGCTCTAATCAATGCCCTTGTGTTGGCAAGGTTGTGCTCTCATGCTGGCACTGCTTCGTGGGCAACCATGACATTATCCCGACTCATTCAGTGCCAATCAGCTTGGGGAGCCAACTCTGCATACAAATAACTTAAAGGTGAGGCGAGGACCAGACTGAGGAGAAAGTGCTAACCCCAGACCTTCAGCCAGCTCCTCTCCTCTCTGCACCCTCAGCCCGCCACTCAAATTGCCTTTTTAAATAACTAACTTCCAAAAGGAGCAGATGGTCAAGGAAAAATGTGTTAAGGATGAGGAGATGCTAAACAGGGCTCAAGCGAGGCTGAAGACAAGGCTGCGGAGCAAAGGCAGAGCTCTGCAGGGCCCCATGTGGGACCATGAGGCTCAGGTGCCTTCTCCTCCAACCATCCAGGCAGAGGGAAGTTAGATGGCAAAAAAAGAGGGAATTGACAAGGATTCTTTGAAGACACCTATCACACAGGAGGTGTATAAAAGAAATTAATTGATATTCACTGGGCTTGCACTGAAATCTGGCAGCTGGTGTCACATGCTAAAAAAACCCCACAAATCCATCCAAAACCCAGAGTACCATATGAAATGTCACATCTGGTCCTGAGAGCTCTGACCTGCCCCTGATCATGCAGGGAAATCAGAACCCAACATAGCCAGGTAGGCCCAGCACAGGGGAAAAACGACTTTCCTTTTTGTTGCAGAGATCTGGCACAGTGTCATACAATGACAGAATCATTTAGGTTGGAAAACACACTTAAGATCATCAAGTCCAGTCATTAACCTAATGCTGCCAAGTGTTGGTACAGTATCGGTGTTCTTTCCCCATCCAGCACACAAACGAATTCAGACACATCATCCCTTCAAAAAGAACGGAATTATTTCCACACACAAAGTCACTCCAACACTTGCAGCATGCTATTTGGACAGGTCACACACTGTGTGTTTGTCAGCCTGGTTACTGGAAAACCAGGCACCAGTGATGGGGATGCACTGCATGGAAAGCCACTCCTGGACTTTGGTAGTAGTGAACTGTTATCTTCAGCCATTTTTCTTGTATGTAGGTAGTGTGCACTCACCTGTAAAAACTTAAATGCTAATGGTGCTCACAACCCATCCGTAAAACCCTGCCCACGTTAATGGGAGCTGCGCACAGGCACTGCCAGAACTGTGTGTGCCTGATTCTGTTGATATCCTGCTCCATTACAATGGCCACAACAGCAGTGCTCTCATTGAATGGTGCAACGTGCTGCCCTTCCTTCAGGCAGAAGGGAAATTCTCCCACATTACACAAAAACCCTGCAATTTTGCAGCACCAGCTTCCTACTGCCATACGTAATACCAGAAAAGGGTGTGATATTTTTTTTTCTATTGTGTAGAAAATACATAGTTACAGAAATCAGGAAGAAAAATGGTTTGCTTGGCAAGTCCTGAATCTTTGCGATGACCTGAAACACATCTACTTACACATGGCAGTAATTGGATGGGTTTAAGAAACAAAACTTTTTTTTTTTTTACTTTGTAGAAAAAACAAACCCCAGTGAGTAGACAAACCCTTTAAAACCATGCAAACTATGTTCAATAATTCAAGTATCAGGCAAGCCCATGCACTGATTCAACAGTTCATATTCATTTGAGAGGCAGATAAAGGCTAGAATAACGTCTATTTTACTGCATACTTTACCAGGACAATCTATGCTGTTTTCTCTGTCTTCATACAGACCTGGAAGTTTATCTTAATTTTTTTTCTGTTTGGTTTCTTCTTTGTAATGTGGGACTTACATATGAGACCCAATCCTGTGAAAGGATATCGCTTCCTGATAGCATCTTTGCACTAATGCCATTTATTTTTGCTTGGGCAAGAAGCCTCAGCCCAGAACCCATTCAGCTGATTTACGGGTATTTCCTGCTGGTTAATGTACTTTGGATCTATCACAAGAAAGAGGGCAGGGAAGACTCAGGCCCTATGTGAGTATTTTGCCTGCATGAAAGCGTGACAGGGCAGAGCCAGGATCTGCTTTTGAATAGTAGCTCTTGCTATCCGAAACCCAAAAACTAAGAGAAGGAACGATCACTTATCCCAACAGTCCTAATCCTTTCCATTTCTACATTAACTAGTCCTTGGAATAGAAAGCAATTTGCATAATTAAGTAAGACACGTAACAATTCAAGCAATTCCAGTTCAGCTCCAAGTTCATAAGAGCTGCACAGAGCAGCGGAAAAGAAATGTAAAACACACAGAGAGAGAGAGAGAGAGAGAGCAAGAGAAGGGGGGAAAAAAATCTCTTTCTTGAGCTAACAACATCTCCCTGCTAGAAAAAAAGTGTGATCCTTTCAAACCAACTTATTATCATAACTTTTCTGAATGTGTGACCTAGAATTTTTAACAAAGTTTGCCACTCAGCGGTTGGCCCACATCACTTCTAGCCCTGCTCTGATCCAGCTGCACGGATAATAAAACTATAATTTGGAAGTTAATTATTTATTGCACACCTCAATAAAACAGATCAAAATTCAGCTGAGCTCCCCTCGGGCAATCAATCAGTGTGTGACCCATCTCCCTCAACTCCACAGGAGCAAACCCTGGCCAAAAGCTTCAGTACAAGCTCCAGCTATAGCTGCCTGGCTGGATTTGCTGCCAGTAGCTGGTGCAACAGCAGCCGCCCAAGAGTCTGCCATCACTTGGGAAACAGAAGGGAGAGGCAAAATGGATTTGCCTTCATGCAGAGATCAGACCGGCTGAAATCAAATCACATTTTTAGGCTCTTCTTGCCAAGAAATGGAATGGAAACTGGCTCCTCTTTAGGACACAAACACGTCCTAAGCTGGACCAAAGGATTTTTCTAGCCCTGGGTCTGTCATAATTCTATATCAAGATGTTTTACCTATCTATCTACAGATGTATCTCAGATGGATTTGCACAAGGCAAAATTCTCACCTCGGTTACTGTAGGGTGCTATTGTGGTCAGCATAACCCAGAGCACCTTCTCTGCCAGCAGCTTCTTGCCCTGCTTGGACAATAGCCAGGGATGGAAACATCATGGGGGACCAGCAA
Source organism: Pachycephala philippinensis (assembly GCA_013397055.1). Lineage (NCBI taxonomy): Eukaryota > Metazoa > Chordata > Aves > Passeriformes > Pachycephala > Pachycephala philippinensis. Next base: position 332,740 of record VWZT01005001.1, read on the forward strand.
CTGCCTTGCCCTGTATGACACTGAGATGATCAGTCCCATGAGCAGGAGTAATCCTGCCTTCCCTCTGGATAGCTCCTTGACGATGCAACCAGAGCTGCTGCTATAGCTGGGAAGGGAAAAGAGGTTTTATTGACAGAGGTGAGATCAATTAGCTACATTGGAAGGGAAATGAAGGATCTGGGCCAGCCGGGACCCAAAGAGAAAGATATTCTGCACTAAGAGTGAAAATGAAAGTTTGCTTGATTTTTCAAACCTGAAAGTGTTCAACTGCAAATTAATTTGAGCCCACTCAACTGAAATCAACTGGGGTTTCGACCTTCAGCAGCAACAGCTGGACAAAACTGCATAGATTGAACTTTCATGGTTGGAACCATTGAAAATGCAATAAAATATCAGCACTTTCACAAATGCCATTCTTAGAGCAATATAAAGGAGGGAAGCTTTGATTTGTTCATGTTGTTCATACTTCCCTTTGAATTAGGAAACAGTCGGGGCTCAGGATAGTTCCCTCCCAAACTATTACAGGACGATCAAAATCTTGGGCTTCTACAAAGAACTTTTCTTTGCTACTAAGAATAATACTTGCATGGATGGATCATAAGCCCTCAGGACGAAGGTACACCTGCTTGTTAATTTTCTTGCCTTCCTCTGCTTTGAACCTTGCACACACACTTTACTAAAGTGGTTTTCTAAATGTCCAGCTGGAGCAATGTTCGGATCTACAGACAGGTCCACGTCCAGGAGCTCCTGCTGCTGAAGTCAGTCCCATATGTCAAGCCCAGAGCCTGGAATTTGTGTTTGCAATATGCAAAAATATTAAGGCCTGAAAGCAAAGCTATAAAGGTATAAGCAGTACAGACCAGCATGAAGCATCACTGATGCAAAAATCAACAGTTCCACCCCAATTCACTCACTGCATCCTGTGTCTGTGACTATAGAGACTTGGAGGTGCCAAAGCTCAAGGTGATGCTGAACCCTGATGTCTGTCAGGGTGACCCCTGCCTTTCTTCTTGCTGCTTGAACCAGAACGCTGAGAATCATGGACTTGCAGTGAGCAGCAATCAACTTCCCTTAGTAATACAACATTCTCCAGTTTATACCATGCAAACACTAAAGACCACACATACTCTAGATGTTTTCTTTCCTGGTGATGAATATCAGAATGCATTCCAGCCTAAGAGATTATTCTTCTGCCTAAGGTAAGAAGCTGTACGTGAAAGCTATCAATTTTGCACAGTAGACAGAAAGTAGATTAATGAACAAAACAATAAATTGCCTCTTTAAGAAAGGAGATACTAACATAAGAGCTGAGCATGTGGCAGAAAATGATTCAAGATCATCTTACAGAACTCCCACACATACTCTTCAGGCAACTTCCAATGCACAATAGTCACAAGTACACCAACCTGTGTTCTACACTTGTGTCTAGTGACACCTATGAGGTACCACGCCAACAAGAACAACACTGAGACCACCATATTTGTAGTGACACTCAGTAAAAGATAAGACAAAATATCCCATTAGGAAAAAAAAGAAATTGTCTAGCAATTGGCCAAAGGAATATTGATAATGACATTACAGGCACACGGGTAAAGAAGTCACAGAATAGCCAGCCTGTTTATTTTCAGTAGTATATGCCATAGGGAACAGACAGAAAGCACCAAAGTGATCCCCCCCCTGCTTCTCCCACCTGTCCTCCTTCAGTGGATGTCCACACAAATGAGGTAAAAGTAGATGTAAAATTGCAAGTACGTCCATTTTGATTCCAGGAGAATAATTTAACTCTGTCCGCTTACCATGTTTAAATTGCAAAACAATAACCGATCAACAATAATCTGTTTAGTCACAGTCTTAAGTCTTACACCTCTAGGGTGCCAGATGGATGCTTCATACATTTTCAATACTAAGTGTAACAACAAAATGAATGCACCTTGCTTATATCTCACACAGAGAAATCTTAAACCAAAACTAGTTATGGGATCTGTATCATTGACTGTGATCAATATTTTTAAACTGAAGTCTGTCTATTGTCTTATTTCACTTGCCAACATCACAAGATACCTCAAACATTACAGACTGATCCCTTCCCCAACTCAGCATGGGAAAAGCTTGTGCTTCACCTCCCAGGCCCATCTGACCAAATACCAGTTGGCTCTTACTGTGCTGTTACCTCAATAGGGAGGCAGAAATAGGACTGATTACATTAGCATATGGGACTTGTGATGTAACTCTCTTCTTTGCTGATTCTGGGAGGGAAGGAAACCTGAATTAATTACTATCTGACTAAGAATTACAATCCACTTCTTTAAGATAAGAAACTTTTCTGAGGAGAAGAACAAAGTCAGTGTTTTACCCCGAGGCCAAAAGCAAAGCTGACAGCTTAAACAGACTCTTGAAAGAGCTCAAGGATTGCTCAACCTGGAAGTAAAGGCTTAAGAAAACCTCCCTGCAGATCTCCTGCAACCCTGAGGTTACGTGACACTCAGCAGTACAGAATTTGCCTGAAGACCTGCCTGGAAACCAGACACGTAGAATGCTAAATTCTGCTGGATGAATGAGTTGAAAACAAAAAAAGGGACACAGTTGGAAGCAAGGCAGAGTCCAAAAGAAACAGCAAAAATACTAAAGGGCTCTAGACCAACAATCCAAGTGCAAAGGATCTGGGATTTCACCATGGACCACTCACAAGAGTACAAACATTGAGTCCTGTGGAAAAGGAATTCAAAGTTTCTGCCTCAAAACTGCTATAAAGTAAGAATATAACACATACAAAGGGTCTGTAGAAGGAGCAGGAAATTTTCCATCACTGGCCCCATTCCACTCCATTGCCAATTCTAACACTGTGAACACACTTTGAACCACAGCTCGATCAGGAGCAAAAGCTCATCTCCTCCCTGTACCAATGACAGACAGCACTAGAAGGTCAGGCTTCAGCCACAGTACCAGATCCCCAACTCATCCTTCCCCAGGTCTCCTCCCTGGTCATGGCACTGATAACACACTAACAAACACACATTCTGGCAACCTTGACCTGACCACCCCTTCCAAACACACGGGAACATGGTGACAGGACCATCTCCTGCTTGTGCCACGGGTTCACCAGTGACTCCCCACGCATCTGGGTGGCATTAGGAGAGCAGGCTGGTGCTAATTATCAAGCAGAAACAAGAACACAGTCATTGAGCTGGCAGCACTTGGCATCTGCTTGCTCAAGACACAGGGCAGCCCCCTCTGCTCTGGTAGTTCCCCAGTGTCATGTTCAGCGGGAAAGGTTGTCACAGTTACTACGAAAGGGTAATCTATTACAAATTACTCATTAATGAAACTGAAAAATCAGTGACATATTACTGAGTATGCCTGTATGCCAGGCTAGCTCAGCGGCAAAACTTGGTTCCTGCTGCTGGTTTCTCCGGTGTGTTTTATAGGACCCTCCTCAGCACAACTTACACACAGAGCTTCCCTCCTCCTGACCTGGACCCCATGTGGCTTCCCTTTGTGGAGCTACTGTGCCTGGCTGCCCAGGTACTCTCCAGTAGTCAAACTGCTGTAAGACCCAACGAAATACCAGCTGCAAATTTGAGACCCTTTTGCATCTGTTTCTGGCAGGTACTGGGATGTGCTAAGCCTGCAGGTTGTGTCCCACAGCCATCTGTGCTGATAATACTTGGTGGATTTTGGAAAGCAGCCTCAGCAGGTGAGTCACTGGGCTTTCTCACCTCTGCCAGCAGTGGGTGGGGGAACAGCCAGTGTAGTGCAGGTAAGACCTGCTCTGTCCTGCCCTCATCTGAGCCTGCTCCCAAAACCTCACCACCTCAGCACAAACTGCTGGAAGGCCTCTTTGCTGGCTGGCTACAGCCCCTTGGCTCCCCTCCAGAAACAGAAACAGCTCTAATCGTCTTCCTACTAGTTTGGCACCATCAGAGTGTTATTGCTGCTTCTGCATGAGGAGTTTTGCCCGTGGTGGATATTCCTGCTTTAAATGCTCTCATTAAGGAGCGAGGACTTTGTGCAAGATCCTCACACGCAGCCCCAGAGCCCAGGTCCAATGTCAGCCTTGGGATGGGCACAGCTGACCAGCAGCAAGTCATGGGAGCAGCTCACACTCATTATACATTCAGTCCTTGGTTTATTCATCTCAGCCCCAGGTGGGTCTTGAATATAAAAGAATTATGAGAAATGAGACAAGAACAGAGAGGTATTTAACTAATGAAGCGGGGATGGAAATTGGAAGCGTGTATCAGCCAAATGAAGGCAGTGGGTACAAACAAGGAGCTGCCCCAAAAAGTTTAGTCAAGAGTCCTGCATCAGAGTTACAGCAAAAGCTGCACAGAATTTGCTAAGTTTGGAGAAAGAGCTGGGCAGACAACAAGAGGTGGGGTGGCGAAAGGGCATAATGCTTGCAATTATACTCACAGATACAAGGGAATTGTGGCTCAGTGCCACCAGGCAGGTTGAGGCCACATCTGTCTCAGAACAAGGAGTGGCCAACAGGCAGAATGATTGAGAAGATTCAGTATAAGGCTAAATCTATCACGGACCCCAACAAAACTGGAAGAGAAGAGCTCCAGAGAAGTCAACAATCAAAATATACATAGAAATACATATATACATACATCAGTGACAAAAACCATGGGAAACATGATAGAAAGGAGAAGCAGCAGAAATGGAAATAAGACCCAGAGCAAGAGGTGGCCTGAAGTGGTTTATTTAAGTGATGACCAAAGGCAGTGTCCTATCGGCAACTAGAGCTGGACATCTCTCTGCAAGACCAAACCTTGAGGGTTTCACATGGAAAGGGCTCATGGGTCTGCTCCTGGCAGAAGGTCCCCCTGGATGGGGGCTTGGGGAGTTGCTGCCGGCCTCACGAAGGCAGCTAACACAGGGACACAGGATGCAGCTCTGTGCCTTTATCATTGGAGTCAGATTGTTCCTCTGTGGGGCGCAGGAAAGCTTCGCTCTCCAGCCTTGAAATGAGCCACTTCCTTTTTTTCTTTTTTTAGGATTGAAATTTCTTTAATTTCTTTTCTCTTCCTCCTCCACCTCAAAAAAGCGGATATTTAATAATTGGGATCGGAAGAGCTTGCTATCCTGAAGCGATGGGTGGTAGTGGTGCTGCACCTATAGTGACATCATGCTGTCAGCCTGGCCAAGTCCTCATCCCGTCAAGGCTATTCAGTAAAACACAACTAATTATTCTGCCAGATCCTCGGCCAGATGACAAACTGATTCACAGCACTAACTAAAAGTAAAGAAGGAAAGGAAAATGCACCATTTCCTATGACTGAAACTACATTAACCTCTTACCCTAAGGAAAACTCGGTCCAAAGTTTTTCTGGCGGCAGCTGAGCTGTATGCCAGACGGCTGAAATGCATTGCCAGAGACCCCAGTGCTGTGCTATGAAAGTTCATCTGCAGAGCACAGCTTCCATTTGATAGCCATCAGCGTTCAGAGGAAAAAGATCTTTTTCCAGAACACCTGCAGAGTATCTTTCATGTCAGAGTATGTAAAACTGTTACCAGAAACTACTAATTAAAACTTAACAAAAGCAAATACCTCGTTTTCTAAGCTGACCTGAGGACGCTGAAAACTAAAAGTAAGACCAGGGAGACTGCTGCAAATGAAAGCTTTTACTCAATCTGTTAGTTAATTCACAGGGGAAACTTTCCTGAATATCTCAAGAAGTCTAAAATTACATCATTATGGCAAGGGCACACCAGTATGTTGCTTATTAATAATTTCCAGGAAGATGACTATCAGAAAGTCATTCTTAATAGCACCACTGCCTGGCAACATGGGGTCCCTTGCTCACCACAGGGTGTGTACCTTAGATTTCCCTCACACGAATTTCCTCTTGGAGCAAATTTCCACCCCTGCCAGAAGCCTGCAATGCAAATGCACTGTTTCACATGCTCTTCTTACAAAAGACTGGATTCACACAACACTCTACAACTATGACTAACTCCCAAACTCTCATGAAACCATTCTCTGGCAGGAGTGAGAGATGTACCTTGTCTAAAACAGTGAGTGCTGCTAGATTTTGCATATTCACCTCTGCTGCAAAGACACGTGAGACACCTTCTCTCACCAGACACAACCTCAGGTAGGATGCCAAGGTTCAGCATTGCCCAAGTGGCTCTGAACTTGCTCCTTAAATGAAATAACCAAGACCTGTTCACCATACACATACGACCATAGCATCATTCCCTTTCAAAAGCCTGGACAATGACAAAAAGAAGAGATGGTAAAGAGGGGGAGATGGAGGAAAAGAGGACAAATAAGACTCTCATGCATATCTGGAACACTTAAGTTTGTATTTGAGAGGTGAGAACTCCTCCCTCCACTACATGAAGCAACTGAGAAGAGTAAGAAAACAAACAAGAAGCAAAGCATATTGGAACAAAGGAGGAAGAGATATACACCACATTAGTAAAATCATAGATGGAGTACTATTCTTCCAAATTACAATAAATAATATCCTAAATGGGAACTACGATACAGTGGGGTGAAATACAGCATTCTGTTACAGCAGCACAGAGTCAAATCCACAAGCAAAATTCATAGCCCTCCCAGCTACCTTTGATTCAATGAGTCCTGTGATCTGCTGCTCCGTTCCTCCAAGGGTTACTGATGCAATGTGCCAGATTCCATGTTTCTTTCCAACTGTTCTGAGTCTCCTGCATCTGATCTCAAAGAAGGGAGCAGAAACAGCTGGAAGAGAGAAACCAGAACGGCATATTCCAGCAGCAACCCTTGGAAGAACAAACAACGACAGCCTTGTGAGAGGTGCCATTGTACCCCCGGCACATATGTTTGCATGTGGACGTGGATCCACATGTCTTCTAGAAGAAACATGTGTTGCTCTGGCTGGTAACAGAGCATCAGAGCATCTTTGGACTTAGCATGATCAGTGCAAGCTGAACAGACTGACAGCTCAACAGCACAGCCATGATCTGCAGTCATGGGTGCCAAACAGGTCATGCATGCTAAGTGCAGCCTAATTTCGGCACCACACTTCTCCTCCAGCGGTACCTTCACTCCCTGAGCAACTCCGCCTACTTTGTAGCATTTGAGCAGCTTGCAGCCCACAAGGGAACCCAGTCAAAGTCTACTCTGTTTAGGCTTTAAAGCTCCTGTAGATCTAGCTGCAGGCCAAAGGAGGAGGGCAAAACAGCAGGTGAAACAGGAGACCGAAGGAATAAGCTTCTTCTGAGAAAATTTAGGTATTTGCTGCCAAAGGAGAGGACTAGTTGTGAACATCAGGAAGTCAAGGAAGCAGAGAGCAGCAGGAGGCCACTGCAGATAATAGGGACAGTAGGAGCAAGGCTACTGCTCATCAAGGCACATGAAGGGGGAGATAAAAAGGCTTGTGCTCTTTCATATGTGCAAGGACTAGAAAGAGGGAGTGAGGAGGTCAGGGAGATGGTGCTGCTGGAGGAAGGGCCATGAGAAAAAAAAAAAGCCTTTGAAAATGAACCATGGAAAAGGGATTAATAAGGGAAGAACTGTCAGGGTTAGTGTTAGGACCTCCTCATTTCCACTAGAAAGAAGTAAGACATTGCAACTCACAGCCAGATTTGGGGAGGGAAGACCATAAGCACAGCAAGACCAAGACAGAAGGATGTCATTTAAAGGACAGAGTATCCGATAGAGAGTATATCAGATTAGGATGGTTGGGAATTGCATGTAGGAGAGAACAGAAAAGAAGTTTAAGGGCTCACAGGATACTTAAGGCAAGACAGACCAAAAGCTCTCTTGCCAGCTTTACAGCAGGAATCAAAGGGAAACTGCAAAGTTTTTCTGACCGCAACTTTCTTATAACCAATTCTTAGAAAGCACAGGTGCACCACATCTCTCCAGGACAGCATCACTGCCACAAGCCCAGTCCTAGCACTCACAGCGCCATTTCTAGAGGGGTCCCTCAACTCCACATCCCTTCTTTTCCACACAAACCTACTGCCTTTTAACTGCAAATAGCACTTAGAAGTATCAAGTCATCCAAGGCAGTAACAAAATGAGTACCTGGAGTATTGCAAGTCTGCCTGTCCCCTGAAGAGTTGGTTGGAGGTGTCCGATGTCGGTAGACAAGATGTGGTTTATTGTGCTCTTCTTCATACTCCTGTTCCTCAAGCGATAGCAGTGGCTCTACAAAATAGTCCCCATCATCAGACTTGAATGTACCTAGCTGAGAGGGACCAGAAAGAGGAACAGGAGGTCAGCTTTGCACGATGACAAACCACCTAGCAGCACTACCCCACGTAGCTTAATGAGGGAGGTGTGCCCAGTTCTGTGGCAACCCCTGTGAAGGCACCAGCTGGAGCTCCAGCTTCGGTCACACTTTTTGCACCCACCCTGGGCTGCACTGCTCCCTGCAGCCATCCCACTGGAGCTTACAGAGGGCTAATTACTAACCCACAGGCAGGGAGCATGAGAGAGGTATGTCTGCCAGACCCTGTCCCTATGCCAGTGACGTTTACCAAGCCAGCCCTGCCCAAAGGGTGATGGTGATGGTGCTGCCGCATGCTGGAGGCCCCAGTGCAACTCCATCATGTGCTGGTTTCATACAGCACCTCTCCCTCAGACAGGGTTTTAACCCCCATGTAAGGACCAGAGGGAGGTGTCCAGCTAGCGAAATCCTTGCTTATGAGAAGACATCTACACTCTTAGTTGCATGCAACTATGAATGCAGATATTTGGTGAGTAAATAAAAAAACATCCAAGACAAAACATTCTGCAGCTGTCCCATACTGGGATCCACGGCCACTAGCTGGGAGGGAAGCCACACACATATGTGCCCAAGCCTAGGTGAACACATGCACCCAGAGGAACTCTTGGACTGAATGAAGCCAGCAGAAACCTCCGGGGAGCCCCTGGGACTGGCACCCATGGGCCTGAAGGACACCAGGACAGACAGAAGAGTCGGCCCTTTTAGGAGCTTCTGCTCATCCCGGTGCCAACATCCCTGCACCTAAGGGCACCCAGCTGGGGTACCAGGCACCGGGACATGCCTCTAGTCCGGGGTGCTGGGTGGCTCCGGGGCCAGCGCCGGTGGTAAGCCCGCAGCCAGCCCTCACCGGCACCCCGGGGGCAGGCGGGGGTCCGTGCCCGGGTCTGGCCCGCGGATCGCCTCCCCGGGTGTCGGTGGGTGGCATTTTTCCTCCCAAAACCCGCGCGGCAAGACCGGCTCATCCCGAAACACGATTGACTAAGAGCGGTGTGGAAGACACGCCCGCCCGGGGGGGCGTCGGAGCCGCCAACCGCCGTGAGGGGAAGGGGCGGGCCCCACCGCTCGGCCCACCNGCTCCTCCTCCTCCGCGCTTCCGCCCCTGGTCCTCAGCGGGGCGGGGCGGGGCCGGGCCGGCGGCCGCGGTGCGGGTCTCACCATCCCGGAGCAGAGGCTGATAACGGCGGTGAGCCGAGGGCGGGCGTTGACGTGCCCCCGGTAGAAGCAGTGCTTCACGTCGGCGTCGGCCGCCTCGGCGTAGAGGCGCTGCTGGTCTGCGGCTGGCTCTCCCAGGAGGCTGACGGTGAAGAGCGGGGCGATGAAGGCCGAGCTGGCCGTCAGGTTGAAGAGGAACTGCTGCCCGAAGGCGGACAGCCTGTAGTGCGCCTTGGGGGAGGCGGCGGCGGCCGCCNCGGCCGCCGGCCAGGCGTCGGGGGTAGCACTGGTGCTCCGCCGGCGCCGCCTGAAGTGGACATCGGTGGGGAAGGGCTCACCGAACTCATTCACTCGGGTAGGAGTCACAATCTCGTACTCGCTGAGCTTCTCCAGCAGCTGGGCTGCGAGGGGACAGACGCACATGCCTCTGAGTGAGGTGGCCGAGCCCCGCGGCCCCGGGGGGCGGCAGCGCAGCACTCCCCGCG
>VWZT01005001.1:343253-384667 GCA_013397055.1 Pachycephala philippinensis
AGGAAACCTTATTTTTCTTACATAATTAACGTTTTCCTTTTTTTTTTTTTTTCTCCAAGGCAGCTTGAAGAAGTGGACCAGCAATTGAAGAATCCTCTGCATGACATTTCTTACAACAGTTGTTTTCTTCTGCATTTCTAAGATAAGAGGCAATTCAAGCAACTTTTGTTCAGGGTTAGATTTGTGTTGTGCAGTTTTCAGGCACCCTGAGGGAAAAGGAAGATTATATCCTTATCTGAGTTTATTTTTTGTTTTACAGTTTGAAAGGTCTCTGTAAAAATTTGAGGCATCCTTTAGAGCTAAATGTAATTAAGCATTGTCTTCTACCCCCTCCTCAAATCAAAACCCAAAACCTCGGTTTAAAAGTTTTTTAAACCTTTAAAGCCTGTAAGCAAGGCAAAAGAAAAGTTTGGAAGTTCAATTTGCGCTTCCATAGAAAATGTCAAAGTTCTTTACATTAGTCACTCAACTTGGGGACAAAGCACAGAAATATCAGTATTTGCTGCAGAAAGGGAAAGTTTTAAAATAAAAATAAATTCAGAATCCACTTCTGGGCAAAATGGCACCTCCTGACTGTTTAACTGGTGAAGTCCTACAAACCTCAATTATTAGGAGTCAATTATTAATTTTGTATGATGAATATAAAAGAGTAAGTAAAGCATCACCTGCAAAGCCATGCATCTTCAACCCTGTGACTGGCTGGCCAGGGTTGGAGGGCTGGGAGGCAGAGGAGCCTCCAGGATTGTGGAGGCCCAAGTCAGGACACCCTTAAGACAAGGTGTAATGGCACATAACCTTGCTGCGTGCCCACAACCTCCTAAGCCAGGTTTAATGAAAGTCTTGGATGCTTACAGTGAGATAACTCACCCATATTGGCTGGGGGGCACTGACAAAGCTCAGGTGCTTCCAGAGCAGAGTTGCCTCGCATGCAGTCAGTTCTGACAGTGGTGTTGGGTCTTCTTGCTGTGTCCAGCCTTAGGGCTGGTGTGAGCATGGCTGTGGCTGCCTGATGGCTGCCCACTTCTGCAGAGCAGAATTGTTTCCCTACTTCATTGTGGGTGTGTAGGTGCAGTGACCTGCCCATTCTGGTATGTGTCATCTTCTGCCAGGAGCAAGTCTTCCTAGAAACAAACGAGGTTGTATCTCCGTGCACTCATCTTGTTGATGAATGAACCTGGACCAGATTTGGTTATAGTGCTGCAAAGGGCCTGTATAGTAACATCCTCCTCTCCTTGCAGCTGATTGCTCATCCGCACACATAGAGAAAGATCCCCAGAAGAGGAGCAAACCCAAACTATTCTAAAATAACTTCCATCTGCAAAGCCTGCTGGGGCTGCCACACACCCCTGGCTTGTATGGCCTTTCCCAGCTTGGTATGAAAGATTGTGGAATCCCCATCCATCCCACGCCTTTTGTGTCCCGATTGAGTTGGAAAAACCAACAAGGTCTTTGGGCTGCTGGATGAACAAAAAGGGGACTCTTGTACCATCACATCATAGCAGCCAAGACTTCCTTTCAGGTGTGTTTTCTCACCCTGGTTCTCTGTCTTGTCAAATAAATGGCTCATAGCAGGACTGCTCTCTGAGCTGCAGTGCTTGCAGAGCACCCTGAACACTGACCATCTTCCAGCACCTTCCTACAATGTCCATATGTACCCCGAAGCTTCCAGACTTCACAGAGAGAGATACACACAGGGTGCTTGAGCTTGCGGTAATGCTCCAGAAATCATGGTGGGAGAAGGAAGGATAGACTGTATCCCAAAGTCAGGTGGGTATGGACACATTTCCCAGGAGTGCCAGGGGGAGCCTGTGCTGCCAGCTGGGTGTGTGGAGCAATATCGAGCAGCCGGTCAGCAAAGGATATGAGGAAGAATGAACCGAGTTGCCTGGGGAAGGCGAGGTGAAAAGCTGAGCATAGCATTAGGGCTGAGTCAGAGGGGAAGGGAGGAGGCTTATGTGGAGCTAGTCCTGCCGGTGTCCTGGGGAAGAGGGGTGCAGCCTTCAGTCCTCAGATCAGCATGGTATTGGGGAACAGGTCTGGTTTATCTGGGCTGCAGAGTGCCCCAGGGCATCCCCATTTCACAGACATCGCACCACTCTCAGCCTCAGCATCCCCCTGTGCCATGTCAGGTGCTGGTGAGAGCTGCTTTGCTTCTGTTCAGCTCACTGTCACAGGAAAACCTATCAGAGCTTTGGAGGGTTTTTTCTCTTTAGTTTTCTACGTGGCAACCAGTTAATTTGGCTCTGGGGTGAGGTTTGAAGGAGCTCAGGAGCTGGCACAGAGTGAAAAGTGACAGCACATACCTGTGACTTGGTTGGGTAGGACCCTTTCCTTTTTGGCACCAAACTGAATGGAGCAAGGTTGTTTTGTGAAGCATCCTCCCAGGCCCACCCACTGATCTGAAACCACCTACCTGAGGGAAGGCAAGAAACACAACTCCATCATTCAGAAGAGGGGATCCAACCCATGGGACTCCCTTATGGGGCAGAGTTGGGAGCGGACTGAAGGCTCTCAGGGCCAAATCCTGGTTTTGCAATGTCACTAAACATACGTTTATGCATGCTGTGCAGCATGGCATGACTTCCAGAGCCATTTCCATCAATATACACGAGTTGTATGTTGTGTGGCATTTTGAATCTTTACAGCTGGAGATTAGGAAATGCAGAATGAAAGCTGTAGTGTAAGTAAATAGATTATGTGGAGTTTAGAGAAACTAAGCTGCAATCTTAAATTCAAATAACTTTCCTATTAGGAAGGATCTATTAATACTTACGGTATGGTAACTGTGCAGACTCCAAGTCCTCACCCAGTCAAAAGTAAGCCCTAAAAGCCCATACCTACCCGTAGAAAAATCCCTTAAAACACTGGGAATTTTGCCTGTATAAATACTCAGAACTTGAGCTGCAAATGCCTCTTCTATAAACTACAAAATCAGAACTTGATCACAACAGCAGAACTTCAGTAAGAAATGTAAGGCAGTGTGCACTGCTGCAAGAATACACTTGAGGAACCCAGATTTCCTGAGGTTTTTGCACTGCTTTTACCCCCATGTTACCATTTCCTTTTCCCTCTAGGGGAATACCCAATACTAATCTTTGTTCTTTGTGGCTCAGCCTCTCTGGGTAAGCGTCATCTTCCTTTATCTGCTGCATCGTCTTGCTTGCCCGACGATTATCCCAGAAGGCAGACGGTTTCCCTTTAATGGTTGCTCCTCAATGCCACAAGATATCTGAAAACAGCCAACGTTTTCTCCTCCTGTCTAATCTGGTCAGAAAATGAAAGATTTCATTCCCTTCATCCCTTCAAACAGCTGTTGTCCCTCTCCTGCCTCTCTCATTCATCTGCTGATGCTGGTAACAAGGATACCACTCTGGGCTGCCTTTCCCTTCATTTTGGAAGCTCTCACAAAGGCTTCTCCTTAAAAGACATTTTCAGCAATTGTGTCAGAGCTGGACTTTTACGTTGTTGTAAGCCTTTCACATTTTTTTGGAGGGACTGAGACTTGCAAGTTTTTGGTGTATACTTAATTTTCAAACTTGTTGTCTGTGCCAAGCCAACTCTTTTTGGTCCTCGTTAAAAGGATTTAAATATACAGTTTGACTCATCTACTGTAGCCCTCTAAGCTCCTGCTTCCTCTCTGGCGTTCTCTTCTTACCTCATGTAGTGTGCTGCTGCCATCAAGGTCTGAATTGCTGGGTTGTTTGGGCGTTTGCTTCTCTGACCCATAGGAGGGTGGGAAGTGCTCCCTGCCGTTCCCAGCAATACCGGCACAGCACTGCTATCACTGCTGTAACAGCTTGCCTTCTGTGGGCCCATATCCTGGTCCCCATTTTAGGGCCAGTGGCTGAGGGAGATGTGAAATGATGTGCCAGGATGCTGCAGAGCCATCGGTGCCATCCCATTCCCCTGAATACTGAGATGTGCACATTGAAGTGACTAATTCAAGGTTACCCAGGGAAATAATACCCAAACATCCTTCATCTTGGTCCTGGGGCTAACTGTGCAACTCAAACATCTTCCCAGCCAGTGCATTGTGGCAGGAGCCGTGTCCTGTGGAAGCCATCCGTTGCTCTACACAGAGGTGCAAGGTGGGGCACAGTGGAAATGCAGCATAACCTTGTCCTTGCAGATATCATCCCTGCTCCTTGCCTGGGTAGGGAACCACCATTTGGGAACAGAAGGTGAAGGAGGGAAAGCAAACAAGTCTCTCACATTGCTCCACTCACATGCAAGGAAACTGGTGCTCAGTTTGCCTCAGAAACAACTTTGACCCTGGAAAACAGATCCATGAGTAGGAGCTAGGGACTGGGTGGGAGGAACAGCAAAGCCCACGTAGATGCTGCAAATGTGTGGGATTTTCATCTTCAGGTCAGCACGGATGGACATAATGATCCCTTGAGGCTCTCCACTTGAAACTGCTCACCCCTCTCCTGCTCCCAGCATTGCTGCTGACTGTTTGCACACTGCTCCTTTTCCTTACACCTCTTATCTGCCAAGTGGAAAATGCTCAGGGTAGCCCAGCTTCTGGGTCTCTCTGCAGCCTGGCAGTTCCTTTGGCCTAATGAGCAGTTATAGATCCCATCCCCCTTTTTGCTACAGGTAAACCTGGGACAGGTCCTAAAGTAGCTGAGAAACAATTCTGAATCTTCCCATTTTTGTGCAAATTAAGCCACATCAAGCTAAACATTATGTTGGTTTACCTGTTGTTTGACATGCTATAAATGAAACAGGACCTGAATACACTCCTCATGACTTGATATTGTGTACATGTGCATCTATGTTGTGTTCCAGGTGCCTTTGCCAAAGCATTAACAGTAATACTAGGAGGACTAAATAGAGCAGATGTTCTGTCATGCCACACCAAAAGGCAACCTGGGAATGTTGGAAATTATGCAGGTACAAAAAGCTTTACTCCTTGAGCCATGTACTTTTATTATATAAACAAATTATCGTAGCAGCTCTCTCTCTGAGGTGTCACCATCACCTTATGAAGAGGAGACTGAGATGGTTGATTTGGCAAAGAACATGGGGTCATGGAGCTCTGACCTCATGGTAGTTGCACCCTCCCTCTCCATGTTGTATGCAGCCTAAGTGTATAATGTAATATTTCAGTGCAGGGATCATTAAACTGTAAAACTCTATTTTAGGAGTGTTGTTTTCATTCTTTTCCCAAGTAGTAGATTGTCTCCAGAGATAACAAAATACAAATATCCATTAGAGCAGGGAAAAAGCTAAGTAACTTTACAGATACCAAGTTCTTTTTCACTACACTGTTTGATTTCCCCTGGGGTGTAACAAGGTACCTAGCTAAAAGCAAAGACATCTCCCTGGGGGAAGTCTTTGCAATGTTGTCATATTTGTATTGTGGTAGGAAGTCTCTACCGGTTATAAAACTGTCAAAAAAATTGTCAATGGCCAAAAAGTGGGAATATTTTAGGCCTAATCCAGTGCCTGTCAAAACTCATCATCAAAATTTCCACTGACTTGGAAAAGTGCAGAATCTCTGTCATTTCCAGGAGGTGTTTTACAGCATCACATCTTGCTCATTAATATCCACCTGACAACCATATATAACATCCAGTATTTCCTTACCAAGATGCAACAGCTTGAAAAAAAACCCATTTCTTTCTAATTTAGAAAAATGTCTGTGCTCCCTAAGTAGCAGTATCCAAAACTAAGGTGTTTTAAAATTCTTCTCAGGTAGCTGAGGGTTCCCAGAACAGACAGGCACAGGGAGGGAGGAGATAATCTAATGGCAGCCCATCACTTTGTAGCACTGCTGGTACCACATCATTGCCACAGCCAGAAGGTACAGCAGACCAGAGCCATTGCCCCCCTGCCCATGCTAAATGAGGAAGAGATGCTGCTTAAATGTGATGCTTCAGACTTGTCTGCAGTCTCCAACTTGCAGGATATGTTGAGGAAGCAGTTGTCTTCCAATAGGTGATCCTACATTCTTGCACCCAGTTTCCTCCTTTCCTCTGAATGCAGCATTGATAAGGAACAGACTAGAAACGCTTAGTGTGGCAGATTCAGCATATAAACACAGGACAAAAATCCAAAAAGGAGTTTGGTCTCTCCCCAACTATGCTGTGTTTGCCCTGGAGGAAGGAGTGGTGAACAAGTTCTATTTTCAGCCGCACACCCTGCGCTGGTTCTCACGGTGGCTGTTGCTGCCTGAGCGGCTGGGCACACCTAACACAGGATCCCTCACTCTGCTGTGTGTCTGAACTACTGCTTTGCTGTTAGGTGCCTGCAGCCTTGGCTTTGCTACTTAACTTCACTGTCAGGCTCTGCTTTTGCAACCAAAATAGGGGACTTAACAGTAAGAATTCGGTTTCTTAGAAGATGGAGTTTAGATGAGATGTTAAAGAGCAGGCACAAAAGTAGCAGGATGCAACCAAGGGAGAGCAAATTCTGGATGATCTGCAAAGCTGAAAAAAAATTATTTTTCTTCCTAGCTGTTTCCAGCAGCCACCTCTGCTCTATGCCTTCATGCTTTCTCACTCACTAAATACCTTTTTTTTGATGGCAAAGGCTGTCTAGGAGCAAACCTGGAATCCCTACGTTCTCCTTGCAGGTGTGGGGAGAACTACAAGAATGATGTGAATTGGCTGCAGCCTTCCTAACCACATTCATGTCATGCCACTCCGGCTGGGATGCCGGAGAGAGAACTAATGGAGTGTAAATCCCTGTTTGGAAATCTCCAGCTTCTCCCTGTAACTCCTTCATTCCCTTTGCAAACCACAGGAGGAAAGGATCTCCCCAGAGAACCACAGCTGCACATTTTGGGTCTTGATAGAAAGTAGTGGAGAATGCACACAGCCAGAGCTGCCCAGCTAACGGGTTCAGACTGAGCTGTGATACTTTCAAGGGAATCTGTAGTCCTGAGACTAAACCCTGCGAGCAATAATCCTCTTTTAAAGTTATTGTATGGCTTGGCTACAAAGATAAGGCAGCAGATGGCTTGGGAAGAATTTTTAGGAGACAGTCATGTTGGTATGCCTGGAAGGATCTTGAGAGTTTACATTTACAATAGACCATTTCTTTGGAGGCGAATGTTTGTCAGGAACATCAGTTTTAATTACTTAAAATGTAGGCTGTTTCCAAATGCAGAGAGTGTTAAGAGCAGTTTGTTTCTTTTCCTGAAGAGAGGACAGCCAACAGAAATCCCTTCCTTTATAGTTAGCAAATTGACTTATGAGACTTCTGTTATACAGTTTTCATCCCAAATACTATCCTGCAGCACCTTCTTTCACTGATGAATTATTCATAGCACAAATAGGTATTTCTTTTCATCTGTTTTCAGCCAATGAAGTAAGCAGCTAATTTTGTCAACTCTAAGCGCACAAGAACATGGGTCAGCCCTCAAAATTCCCAAGACTTTTCAACTGAGCCTTACTTTGTCTTTTGCATGCAAAGAGGGAGGAGCTGGGACAAAAGCCATAAGGATGCCAGTAGGAATAAGCAGCCTGTCAGTAATCTCAATGTTGCTTTCATACATGCAATTTACTTGTAAATCCAGGTGTGATCAGTTTGCAGTAAGGATTATAGCACTATTACCCACAATATTGGGCTGAATTCAATGACACCAGGAATAGAGCTCCCATATACCCAGTGTGAGGGCATGACATTTCTTTCCCAGCCAGAAGTGTTACCCAAAATTATCTAAAGGATTTGGACCATTTGGACCTTCCTGAGAACCATGGCCCTGCTGGAACTCCTCATCACCTGCAGGTGCATGGCAGACCCAAGAAGATGTGCATGTGGGCAGCACACCTTGTGTGTCTGGAGGTGTGGCAGCTCTGCTAAGGGGGTAATTTCCTGCCCTACAATGCATGGTTGTTGAAATATACATGTCATGTTTTTCAGACCTTTCAACTTTCTCATATACATTACAACATAAATAACATGAACAAATGCTGGTGATGGGAATCAGGCTCATGTTTGTAAGCCAGCTGTTTCCATGTTGTCTCCCCATGTTTTAGCATCTTAATTCTTAAACATCCGTAACCTTTCCATTCAGAATTTTTAAAGGGACAAAGCATGGTTTAGAAATTACTGTAATACTAGGAGATTTGTTGAATTAACTGACATTGTTTTGACATGTCAAGTCCTACTAAGGGATCAAGACTGCATTGTCTAACTGCAGAGCAAACACAGGGCTGAAAATGGGACCAGTATCAGAGTTCCCCTGCCTTATCACACTCAGTTAATGCATTACTCCGCACCAGCCAGCCAGCTAAGAGTAACATTTGTTGCAGGGAGGAGAAATCTTGTACACACCAGCAGCATTCTTTCTCTCTGCTGTTTTCACAGGAGTTGCCTGCACGTGGTTCTTTTTAACTCAAAGCCCATAGTCAAAACAGAGAGTTGTCCAAATCTGAGCCATTCCATCTACCTACAAAGTGGATGTTTGTGTTCCTACAACAGCAGGACAGGGAGATGCTGGACCATGGCTGAGACTCCTAGACCTGTCATAGACTGTGAAACACATGGAGAGCCGAAAGAGCAACTTCCCCCAAACATGAGTAGAACTGGGCACATTAAAACAAACACGTTATCCTGCTTGATTCTGTGCATCAACTCCTCTGAACAGTGAGAATGGAACTTTGTAGCCCTGTTTATACATATATTAAATCATGTGGTTTAGGGCAGCAGTATCTAATTGCATGAATTTTTTTTGAACACAATTATGTATAGAAAATAGGCCTCTAGGCCAGGAGCTGGCACTTTTCAGGAGCTGACATGCTTCTACTGAAAGCATTGTGAGGGATCCAGTGTCACCACCTCTCTGCAGCATCATTAACAGTTGTGACCAAGAACCATTCCTGTGGCCCTTCTCTCTTGCAGATCTTCCTGAGTCACTCTCCTGCAACACACTCCACAGCACAAGGGAAAAAGAAGAGTTTCTGCATTGCTTAAACACACAAGCACTACTGATCCGGCCCTCTTAGAGCCATTTCACACTCTCCAGGGCACACCAATGGTGAGCGTTCAGTGGTGACAGGGCAGGAGCAAGGAAAGCTTATAGGGCCATGCCTGAGCACCAGTCCATCTTCCAGGGATCTGCAGTTGGGTGATCCAGGCCAGAGGTGATGTTGCTGTGTCCCTCTGCTGAGGTGCTCCAGAAGGAGAGGGACACAAGTCCTGCCTGGGGAGACACAAATGTCGCTGTAACTCTTGCCCTTGTACAAATGCAGCGCTGGTGTTCAAAAGCTCAGCCTCACACTGCCCTACGTTCTGATGTTAGTACCAAATATGATGGCTTAGTTTCCACTTCCACCACCCAGAACAGACATGGCTGTGGAAACCCCAGATTAACAATTCTGATTAGGAATACCCACCATAGTCTCAGTGACATGTGTGGGACTGCCAGTGGCTGTGAGATCTCTCAGGGCATGGAGATATAATTACATCTGTCAAGGACAGAAGTTCCCTTTTACTTTTCTGCCCCACTCCCTAAGATTTTTTGCATGTCCCAGCCCTCTGCTTGTATTGTTCCCTCAGGTCATGTGTCATCTGTGCTGGTCACCAAGGAATTGGGTTCCCATGCCTAGAACCAGCTTTTGTGTTATTGGCAGCTCTTCTTTCTGCACCCATTGAAATCTATAAAAATAAGACAATGCGTGAGTAGCTTTTTAATCTGATTATTCTTGTGTTTACTTGGCATAATCTTGAATATTTTGCAACAAATTTATTTGACCCAGCACAGAGCTTCCAGGAGAAGACTTGAGCATGAGATACAGTGACATGGATGTCTCCTGTCAGTCTAAAATATGGTACAAGTGTGCCCTTCTCTATCAAAGCCCTTCAGCAAAAGTGCTTGTAGCTTGCTCCTTGATTTCAGGAAATGGGTGCAAATGCACCCAGGCTCACCCTGAAGCTGGAGGTGTCTGGGGCACCCTTCAAGTGTAGATCCAGCTGCATCTGTCCCTCACATCACAGGCATGAGCCTCTGGCCCCGAGTGGTGTGTGAATAGCACAGCAGTCAGAAAAATTCACACAGAAGATTTTGCAAGCACATTTGCTGGTTTAAACTTTGTCCTAGAGACTGGAGACTCCAGCAACTGTGAGAGAGAAGGGTCGTTGTCATTTATAGCTGAGGTCAGCAGAGGCCCAGAGCAAGGAAGTTTGCATTGCAGCAATTTGTACCTTATCTTGTTTATAGATGTAAACAGAAGGTTTACACTTCCGTTACTGAACTCTCCTACACCAAAAATGTTGAGTGCAAAGAGGAGGAGAGGGATAGGCAATGTGTGTGCACTCATTTCTTGAGCTTATTTCAAAAAGTGCAGTTAAAGAGACTAGTGTTTCTGAAGTGCTTGGAAATTGGGACTCCCTAGCAGGGTTTAAAAACCCATCTCTGCGGACTGCAGGGGTCATTCCAGGATCTCTGTAAGGTCTGGATGTAACTTGTAAGTCTGATGGACCTGAGTCGATGTCATTGAAGCCAAGAATTCTTTATGAGCTTTAGGTCACTCCCAATTGCTTCTGAAGGCATTGCCCAGGCTTTTCTCATTTTAGTCACAGTACCAGAGTTTTGTATCATCTGAAAAGCTCCAAGGCAAGGGACATATGGAGCTTACAAAAGCATAGTTATTGTGCTAGCTAGCTCCAGTCCCATGCCAAGCAAATTATTCATGCACATTCTGTGGATAGGAGGCACAATTTTCATGTGGTTATAGGGATAAAGGGAGAAGAATTTGGGCCACTGACTCAGCCTGTCAGCAATGCTTCCCCCTAAATTCAGCCATGGAGCTGCGAAGCAGATTTCTCACAGCACTGATGGTGGGGTAGTGCTCTCTTTAGAAAATGTGACCCCTTATTTACATGCTGCTTGGAAACCAGTATCATACAAGGGAGCCAAATTATCCCTGAAGTCTGGCCTTTTGATTATAACCTTTCAGGAAAGTAAGCAATTGAACAAAAGCAGCTTAGAGATAGCATTTCAAATGAGAATCAGTCAGCTTGGCTGGAACAGGAGCAGCAGCAAATTGCCCAGTCTGTTGGAGACATGGCCATGCCATGCGATGCTGCTCTCCTGCATCCAAAAGGAAACCTGACATTCTACTGGTGTTCTGGTTTTTGGGTGATCTCATGGAAGGAGGCAGAGTTTGAGGAGACACACTACAAAAAGTTCCTTTTAACGGCTGCTGCTTTTCCATTTCAGCTTCATGACTGAAGTGCTTTTTGTTTTTTCTTTTTTTTTGTCTCAGCAGATTTTATTCAGTTACCACTGCAGTGGCCACGGCAGAGTGCAGGGTATATTCCTGCTTCAGTTGTCTTTGTGTCCTCTTAGCAGCAATTCTGGACACCCAGAAAAGCAGACAGTTGCTATTTTCCTCCATTTTCACTTTCCCTTTAGAAATATTTCTTATATGGCCTTTCCACGTTAAAAAAAAAAAAAAAAAAAAAAAGAAAAAAAAAGAAAATTCGTATGATCCTTCCATAAAGTAATTAAATTTGCTCTATTATTCTAGTTAGTGGAAATAGAAAAGCCAATCAGCTGACTGTTATTGTACAATAAAGCCAAGAGTAATTCATTTCAATCCTTCTTCTGTAATACTTATATCATTCAGACCTGGAGGCAAAAGCACTAAGGTCATGGATTAGCAGTGGCTTAAAGTTGAAAATAGCCTGAGGAAGTAAGGATGACAAAATAATTACTAGTGGGCAAATCATATGTTAATGTGTATGGGAATTACTTAGTGTATGATATTTTATCAATGTAAATGGAAGAAATACAGAAGCAAATTCAATTTTTAAGGTCTCCATGAATAAATAAATATACATAAAAATATATAAAAAATATAAATATAAATATAAATAGATATAAATATGACCAGTCTCTATACTTGAAATAGAGCTACAAAAAATCAAATTTGAAATGACAATATAGTAAAACACATGATTTGTTAATAATTAAAGCAGCTGTTGAAATACAAAGCTAGTTCTCATTAACAGTGTTTTATAAGTTTGCTTTTTTTTTGGTGATGTACAAAACTAAAACCTGTGTCATTCAACTGATGTGCCAAGCAGTTCAAAGAACACACTGTGCAGAAATTCATCCCAAAACACAAGCCATAAACTGCGCTTTTCTAGATAAAAAATCATGGTTCATAGGTAAATAATTATGGCAATTCACTTGGATATAGCCTGTGAGGTAAATGACATCAAAACCTTCACATGCATACCCAAATGAATTAGCAACATCTATAATAAAAGCTATGGTGGGGTCCATACTGTGAAATTCCAGTGCTGGAATTTCACAAGATGCCTATGAAGGTTTCATTATGGTCACCTTTTGCAAACATTACAGCTGGTACAATAATAATTGCTGTGTGTGAAATTGTGAATAAGAATTGTTGTGATAATTGTGAAAGCGCAAAACACAGGAAAACTAGAAAAGGAATTTTGTGACAAGAATGCCGTGCAATTTTTCACACACCAGAGTAGAAAATTAGATTTCTAAGCAGTGGGTGAACACTTGCTTACCAGGGTAATAGCTACTGTGTGCACAGAAACCACCCCTCAGAGGCCATGGGATGTTCACAACAAGCAGCAGCTGAACACACCCAAGGAGAATGGTGGTAATGAGTTAATTATTTAGTGCTTCTGTGCTAGAAGAAATTACACCTGCACATGTAACTGATGGGTAAAAACTCACACATCTGTAAAAGTGCTTATGGAGTAGCTCTGTTATTGATCAGAACACTTCTAGCCATTTTGCACAGGACACCTGTTTAAGTGGAACATCTTGACCCAGTGATTGGGACTTACTGGGAGAAATTTGTCTTGGCCTCAATTCACAGCTCAGTCAGAGAGTTTACAGAGACCTCTTGGGTGTTTGTAATACTGTGTTAAGTAATAGCACAAATAAAACCACTGTCTTGGGATAATGCACCTTCTTTTATACAAACATTTCATTTCAAAGTCTTAAATAGGCAATAAAACTGTATTTAGTCCTGTAAGTCTTCTTGGGTTAGGTTCATAATGTACCTGCCTACCAATTACATTCCCTGCATTCAGAACACCTAGAAATCTCTATTTATTAGCAATCCATCCCAAAATAAATGTACCACTTGAGTCAAAGATTATCTATTCTGAAGGAGACTGCTAAACAGCTCCTGGGGATAAGGGAGGGTAAGGTGCTCTCAAATATTGAACATAAAAAAAAAAAAAAGAAAAAGAAGTGTTTTCCATTTCAAAGTCATGTTTTCTTCATTCAGACATAGGCAGTGACCTCAAGTAAATATCCACTGAGACCCTTCTTACTGCAGCCTTTGAACAGCAACATCTGGAAGATGACAAGACCTTGCATCCTGTGCCCATACACACAACACAGCATCTCAGGCTGTTTCAGTATTTTGCCTGCCCTTCAAGTGCCCCATGCAGAAGCAAAATGGTTGTTGCACATATGTAGTACAAGTTAAAGGCTGCTTAACAGACTGGTTATCCTTCTCTGTGCCTTATGAGCCACGTAACCCTATTTAGTGTTTTAGCTGTGTCATACACGAATTGGTGGCTCCGTGCAGTGCCTTGTCCAGTGATGGCAGATAATAATGCCTTTGGTGTGCAACACTCAGCTGAGGCAAGCTTGGAAAGTGTTAACTCTGAGGCAGAATAATACCCTATTTGGTTGAAGTAAAAAGTAAACCAATACAGGATTTACAACAATATAAGGCTTAAGATGAGATCAGATGCCTGTCCTCTCCAAACGCCTCTCAATCAGAAAAAAGTAATCCTTCATGAAGTGGATTGTTGGGTCTTGGTGCAAGCTTTTCTGGGGAAAATGGACCCATATGTTATTGTTCTGTAGAGTGGAGGAAGGTAAAGCATAAACTCAGCTGAAAAGTTATCCAGGGCTTCTGGCAAGTGCCGGCCAGAAGCGTGTGATTTGTGCTGCTTACCAGATCTCTGCATTTCATGAATCCCAGATGATGATTTACAGGGGGATCTCTTTAAAAGGATGCAGGAAGTTAGAACTATCATCAGCTAATGAGGAGGGCAGAGAAATGAAAATGGAGCCAAAGGGAGAGGAAGACGCACCCATTTTCTGGGAATTACTGCATTAGAGCCACCTGCTTACAGGGTTAACTTTCTTCCTCTCTATTTCAGATGAAGGGAGTCAACCTGACCTTTACTTTCAGATCTGAGAGTAGCCTTGAAAACGAGAACAGTGAAGCTGTCCAAATGCAAACACTGGCTGCAGCAGACCTATTTATAAATAGTTTAGAAGAACACCATGAACTGCAGAAGGAGGNACCACAGCGACAAGCTTGAATTTGCTTTCTTACATACCAGGAGGCCTCTAGCAGAAAATGAGGTTAAATCCACAAACACAGGACCCAATGCAGTCAAGTGGCACCAGCTCCAGTTTTGCTGCAGTGCATGTAGGGGCCATTCTGCAGAGAATGCCCCTGGTCCAGCACGGTCTCTCAGGCTTTAGTTAATGGTCCTGCTTCATGGCAACAGACCCTAGGCAGAGCTGCCAAGGGGAAAAATCCCAAACCAGCTCAAGTGGTTCAGAGGACATCTGCCTCTGAGAAGGGAGGAGTTGGGGGCAGCCTCCCAGGCTGCATTCATCATTGTCTTACACCTCCCTCCAACCTAAAAAGGTGTTTTTTAATGAAGAATAAACTACAAACCATTCAACTGCAATAGTAAGTAATATTAAAAATTCATAAAGTGAGAAACTAACCCAAAGTAGCAGCACCCCAGCCCTCATATATTCTCATAAGAATTCAGATTTATCACAGTCCATAGCTTGCTCCACAATTCCCAGTCACATCTACTACTACACACTTCTGCTGGGCTGCTACTTTCGGTTTTCAACCTTAGGCCTACAAGGAGTTCTCTGAACAGAAAGTTAACCTTTGTTTTAAAGGATGTCATAAGTAAAACAAACTCTGGCCTTGCAAAATTTCCCCATTTGTATGTTTTTCCCCAGTTACTCAGAAAAAGTAATCCAATAGATCAAATTTCCCTTTCTAAGAAGTTTTATCTAACATCAAGCCAGTGGTGATGTCACTGGGCAGATGATACAGTCACTAAAGTGCAGTTAATTGGTCAGCAAAGATGGCTCAGATGCTTGAAAAGACACTGCAAAAGGAGCATTTCATCCCTTTTCTGTCTGCCCTCACACGCAAACACTGAGGATCAAGGCAGCTTTCTAGGGCCTGACAGAATAGATGACAGAGAGAGTTGTCTGGTCAAATTCTGTGTAATTTCAGAATAATACCTACCTGTAATTATTGCCATGTTTTGGTTTCTCCTCTCTGCAGACATCACAGGCTCTCTCTCACCCCTCTTTGAAACACATCAGATGCCATTGGAGCATACCAGGACTGGGAACAGAAGTCAGTTAAGGGTGAGATGCAGAGAAGAGGAATGCACGCCTTTGACACATCTCTATAAATAAAGGTTAACTCACTGTCCCCTCTTTTGCAGGTTAGTCCAAAAGTGGGGTGAATTTTACCAACCCAGACATTTCCAGCTACCTGTATCTTCTGTTTCACATCTCATTTCTCCTGAAGCCTCTCTAACAAACTTCATGGATGATTTCTGGGGTCAAATACAAATCTTTCTATTTGTATCTCATACCTTTCAGTAGAATTGTTTTCCATGAACTCATTTGGTTACTCCTGAACTCAAGAGTTTTATGGAGAGTCAGCTGTAGAAAGGACTGAAAATGAGAATTTTTTTTTTGCTATGAACAGTAGTCACAGACATGCTCCTCTCTCCAACCAGCTGCCTGAAACATCCTACTGCATTTCAGAAAATGATCTGGTATATGGGTTAGCTTGAAGGGTCATTGAGCAAGTTGCTGGCTACACCAATGGCAGACTTGCTTTTCCAGGACAGCTGTGGCCAAGTTTCTTTAATTTCTCACAGGTCCACTCTTGGATTCAAGGAAAATAAGAAAAAAATAAAGACAAGGGGTGAGCTCACTCTGTTGGTCAGGCATGTAAGTCCACACCTTAGACAATCTGCTGGTGAAGAGTCAGTTCCCAGAAGTTCAAGGATGTCTCGGGGCCTCTGAAAATCAGCTCCAACAGAACCCAGTAACACCTGGAGTGGTGAGCAAAGGAACCATGACACTCCTTGTGCCTGCACCAAAGGAGTGAGCTGATTAGAACAACAGCTGGAAAGGTGAGTGTCTTTAATTAAGTGGACAATAATTTATGACTTACATTGGATGCCTCACAGTAAAAAATAAACTGTTTATTAATAATGGTTTCAAATCTCAGTTTCTGTTTCAAGCAAAATAAATTTAAGTAAGCGGTCCCAGCTGAACTTCTGGTAGGAGGGAGTTTATTGGGAAAATTAAGTTAAAAAAGAAAAAAGTTATTCAGAATTTACTGGTGTTTATTTACCATCCTTAAGTTTTGTGAGGAATGTAGTGCAATGTAGCACTTACATTTCAATGGTTTTCATAAGCCACTGGAAACAGGCATAATTCTCCCCTGGATGAGAATTTGGAATCTTGGAACCTCTTTCTCATTTATCGTTTTCTTAGTACTGTAAATATATTTTGTACACACACATATGCATACACACATTATGTATATTTATATACATACACTTCTCTATACTACTATACATGTATACATGTAAATTCTTCCTGATGCAAAGCAGTTTGAGAGTTTCCCTCCGCAAATAAAGTGTCCAGTTCAAGCTGGCAAGCTTTTCAGAATGCAGCACGAGATGGAAAGGGAAGCAACTAAGCACTGGTTTTGTTATTGGAAAAGGATCAGTTTCCTGTGATACATCAAATTCCTTCTGTAACCATGGGTAGATGAATTAGTACCAGACATTCAGAGGGATTTAGGTTTGCAAAGATGTAAACAGAAAACTTATAGGAATTTCTTTAATACCTGATGCTCAGGGGAGCTAGACATCTTGGGGGAATTTTGAGAATTGCGCTGTGTGCCTCTTTCTCTCCTAATTTGCTTCAACAGATGAAGTTTTCTCTGCCTTGGCTCTTCCTATTTAGAAAATGTCAAAAGCAGTGATTTCCTCCCTTACCAGAAAGGATCAGGAGAGTGAGGCACTCCAGCAAACAAGTCATTGAAAAAAGGAGATAGATGAAGGAATATGAAAAGTTTAATGTATTGCTGCTCACCTTTATCAGACGTGAATGACCTGTGAAATATTTATCATCAGAACCACTGTCCTCACATGGGCAATGCTACCCAGAGCATAGACAGCATCGCTGCTTTCCTTCTTTTCCACTGAGCAGGAAATGCTTCTGCAGACTTGGAGGAGAGGAAAGCTTCACACTTGAAAGCGGGGCACAGCTCCAACACCTTTCCTCAGCAGTGACAGGGTATGCAGTTGGTCACGAGGGTCTACTAAACGCACAGAGCTGAAAACCAGCCCCCACCACACAACAGATCTGAGATCTGTCAGGACCTCACTGTTCTATCAGCATTCATCACAGGACCACTATGGTCCAAATGTAAATGTCCCATGCAGAGTTCTGGGATCATGGAGTCATTGTACCACGTCGTATGAATCTGGCACATTTCTATTTTAATTTTCTACAAGCTGTGGTCCCACAGAGAGATGTTTTCAGGTTGCCATCCTCTCTAATGCAATAAAGCTTTCTGTGCTCCCTGCCCTCAGGTTCTGTTTCCCATCCATGCTCAAGAATTATGACTAAAGTAAGTACTGGAAATGCACCCCCCAGCACAGTTGCACAATATTGAATGGAAAAAACACCTTTGTGTATTTAAAACAAAAGCCCAAAATTAACACGTCTCTGACTGTGAAGTTAGGAAGGAGTTTAACAAGAAGCCAATCTGTGAGCAACAGAAGCTACAAAGCCTTGTTTCCTTTGGCTCCCTGGCTCAGGGCTGGGCCAGTCTCTGGGTAATAACACACAAAACCCAAGTCAGAACATCTCCTATAGCAGGAATACTTTTCCTATGAATAGTGTGAGGGATTTGGAGATTTACTTGAGATTACAGGTCAACTTTTGTTCCTGGTTGAGGGGCATGGATTTAATCTCTCCTCAATGGCTTATCTTGCTATTGCTGACACACCTAGCCATCTGTCAAATTCGGATGGAACTTAACAATGTATTCAGGTGTAGAGTCTGACTTACAGTGTGATGGTGGAAACCTCTTTAGGAAACCAGGCTTAAAAATCCCCCAACAGAACTAAGGAACTGTAGTTTGACTTGTGTATTTCAGCTGTGTTAACTCATGGGAAGTTACTGAAGCAAGTTCACGAACCATCACTGATGCACAGCATGGGAACCCTGCTGATTGTAATTGCTGAGAGGATTGGTTGGAGCATAAAGTGAACCATGTGTTGGACTAATAAACACAGAGCTTAGTGTTCCTATAGCAAACACCAGCAACTTTTGATACAAGGCAAGTGGACATGGAAGATCTTTGCTTGTGGATGTAGTACCTGCAAAGGAGCAGCTGAATTTGTTTCACTGGAGTCATAACATCTTTTTGAGTAACATTTGCAAGTGAAGGACTACTGAAAAATCCAGACATTGTCCATTTTCTCCCTAGGATACATCCTGCTGGGGCTTTGTACAGACCATTAATATATTATCTGCTAAGCCCTAAGACAACAAGCAAAGCCAGAGAAATGCAGTCTAGTGAAATTTGACAAGAGTAGAGGATGCATGGGTTTGCTACTTAAATAAATAAATGTTTAAATATTTAAACAAAAAATTTGGTTTGAAAGGAAAAGCTCCATGCAAGGGAGAGGTCAGATGAAAGCTGATGTTTTCTGGACCAATAACAGATATAACTACTGATCCAAAAAACTTGAATACAGGAAGCTCTGCCAGGTTCCATTTGAATGGGTAATGAATGGCTGGAGTAGTTAAATGAAAAGGGATGTTATGTGATGCTAATATTTAAAGCTCTAAAAGGACATAATTGAATTGCTTTGATCAAGTAAAGAAAGAAATCCCCACCTTGGCTCTTCCTAGCAGGGATGGTTATCTTGGCAAAGCTGAGGAGGAGAAGCGGCCAGGCTTGCTCTGAGTCAGTGTCAGCAGTCTCCTGATGGCTCCCCATGTGACCTTGCTGCACAGGAAGGCCTTGAGACAGAGGAGAGCAGTAGCCTGAGTAGGAGTAATTCCATGTTGTTGCCCAGACGGTGTTATTCCCCTGCACCCCTGGGGGCAAGTCAAAGTGTTTCACATGGCGATGGCAATGGGAGCCCCTATTCACCACACACAGCACAGAGTGTTTCACAGCAGCCCCAGGTATCCCCTCTGAACGTGACTGTCAAACAGGGCCATTCTGTTCTCTAGGCTTCAGTGGAAAAGCTTCACCTGCTAGCAAAACTCTTGAAATTAGGATGTAATTCTGCTCTGAACATCGGCAACCAAATGAGAAAAAGATGCGTTGTTTCCCAATGCTCTCACAGGGAGGGTGATGCCTGGAGCTCGGGGAGCTCAGTGCCTTTCCTTCCTTCATGTTCTCACCAGTATAACCTCTCACCTACCTCAGCTGTATTTTTACCTCCCACACCCCTTTGACTCCAGCTCTTTACCGAACTCCAGCCACTTTATTGGGCAGAAATGGAAGAATAAGTGATTGTGAGAATATCTTGAGGGAGTGTAATCAGTGACTGAATCCAAATACAGTTTTTCAGCTATTGTTCATTCAGCACCATGCCTGAGAGAAAATGAAATTCTGACCTTTGGCTATTTTGTAATCTGAAAACTGCTGATAATATTAAGACAAATATTTTCTTGCATACTTGTGGGAGACATCTGCTGAAATCAAAGGAAAGTTTCCCACTATTTTAGAGTTTAGTGTGTCAGAGCAACCGAACTTCTCAGAACTCCTTGCAGGTGTCCAGCACATCACCATTAAAAGGTATGCTCCCATTTCGTGGACTTGCATGTACAGTGCTTGCCAAAAATTAGGCATCTTTGGCTACACAAATTCTGAAAGCTGCTTAAACCTGGCAATGTTCCTGAACCAAACACTTCTCAGGTCTTTGTTCCTTTGCACCAATATGTGCTTTATTAAATAGCATAGGGCTCAAAATCACAGTGTATTTTTAAATTATATAAAGTGTTTCATGTGTCAAATTAGAAGTTACACAGAAAACTTCATGTCGACCATCTGTGTTTGACCACTGAGATAATATTAATTTCTGGAGTTCTGGGTCACAAAATTCTATTCATTTCAAAATCTGGCTAAAAATACTTAGATTCTATCCTGTTGGCTTGAATCTTGTGTATCTTGTACAACTTCCTGGCTGTGTAGATGACATGTTGCAGCAATAAGCACAGAATACTTAGAGGAATAAAACTGAGCAGTATTTGAACACTGGGACAGTTTTCAAAGGACATTGCAAATACACTCAATCCATCATTTGTTTTGCATTACTCTAAACCACATATATTCCCTGGGAAATATAAGTAAATTTTGATGGAGAGAGGAATGAAAGAGGGAAAAGAAGGGAAAGCAAGAAAATGTAAATACTTGAAGTGAAAATTAATATTGAAGAAGTAGTTATTTGTGCTAAATAACTATTCCCGGGCTGAATATTAAACATTTTATATTCAAATATAAACCAAACTATCTGTGTAACATAAGCATAGTTGAGAAACAGGAGTTTATTTCAAGTAAATATATATTTTTCAATTAAAATAATCGCTCAACCAATTTTACAATTTAATCAAGGCTCTGCATGACTGCTGGGGTTTTGTGTATACACCAAGCCTTTGGGCACACACTGGAGCATCAGGGGGCAGGGACTGTCCCAGTGCCCAGGGCTGTTTCTAGAAATCCTTGAGTTGCCTTCTGAAGTCCCACACATGCTTTCTCTGTCACATACTAACAGTGACTCTATCCCACTGATGTTGGGCTAGGAAACTGGAGCATTCAGTTCACCTGCCTTGGCCTGGGAGAACTCCCTGCTTCATTTTGCTTCCCATTCCCCAATTGACACACACTGTCATTTATTTTGTGTAACTGCCTTCCTCCTTCCCCTACCGGGAAAGCTTTTAAGGTTTTGTCTGGCCCTAAAATGAAACCTAATAGAAGAAGTAGGAATTACCCAGCTTTGGGAAATAACGTGGACAAGAGGACAAGCATGGCTGCTCTTCCTGTTGTCCTCCCTATTGCTAGAAATCTTGGTGTTGATGTCGTGTCTGAGACATCATTCAAAAGCCATTCATGAACCGCTTGTGTAGTTCTTTTTGATCCCATTCGTGCTTTGGCTTCCTCAGCTTCCAGCAGCAAGAAGCTCCATGAACAAATCGTGCTTTTTCTTGACAAGAGCACAACAAACCGAACAATGCCCACACAGATGGCGTTTTGGCTTTGCTCCCCATTCGCCTCAGTCCACCCCCAGCTGCAGACAGTCATGGAAGAGACACCAAACAACCTGTGCAGGCACTGACACCTAGAGCTGGGCACCTGCACAGAAGACGTGCCAAGAGCCTTGATGCAATCAGCCACTCTGTGCTGGTCTGTTCACAGCTCCTCCTCTTGTATTGCAAACATAAATCAGAGAATGGAGAAGGAAGGTTGCCCAGTTCATGCCCATGCTGTGCAGTGGAACCACTCCAGCTACAGAGCTTACCCCAATGCCAGTTCTGAGTCTCCCTCAACCCCGACCCTTCCTGCAGTGTTTTCTGTAACAATTTCCATTTTCCTTCCCTTCTTCTGGGACAGAGGAGGGTAAAAGGAGAACGTACAATATGCTTGGGCTGGGAAGAAACTCTCCCTGGTGGGCTTTCAGAGCAGGCTGGTTGTCTTTGGAATGATGGCTGTGTTCAAGCCTCACTGTGCCTCTCCACACCCACAAACTCCTCTCATTTCCATTAGTTCTTCAAGGTGGATGGGGAGCAGAGATAAGCTCACTCAGTGCTTTTGAGATGGTGATCAGGGGCAGGAGGGTATTTCATAAAGCTGTTGCTAGTGAAGGTCCAAGGTTTCACTCCTTAGTCCTCCTCCAACACATAACACATTCAGCTCACTTGTCCTGCAAAGCATCCCATGGACCTAATGGTGTTATACAAACATGATGTAGCAGCAAATTTTTGCAAGACAAAGCAGCAACAGGGGATGCAAATCAAGTGCTGGCAAGAAAAGCCTTGCTAGAACAAAATAATTTCCAGACTGCAGAGCTGAGGGAACATTATTTTCAGAGAAGAGGGTTTCTGAGTTGCTTTGATCAAATGAGCTTCAAAGGTGATTGCAGCCCCATAAGTGTTTTCCTAAGCAGTATCCTGTGAGATGGGGAAGGGCAGAATTCAGGCAGAAGCTTTCTCCTGTACAAAAGCCTTGCCACTGACATTGTCAAGGGATCTGTTGCACTCCATTGTGTCCATAATCTTCAAATTAAAGCTCCCTAAATCCACAATAGTCTAATAAACCACAAGCCTGTAACAGCCCCTTCAATTTTCCACGTTAATAATCCATGGATTAAGAGTCCCTCTGCTGCTACAATAGCCAGAACTGATCTTCTCTACTGTGTCAATGACCCATGAATTATAGGGCTGTGTCTCAGATGGTTAGATAATACTTCACTCAAGTCCCAGTGATAGATTTTTCTAACAGGGCAGATTCAGGACTCTGTTTTGAAGTAAAAGCACATCATAGCATTCTCATTTTTGGGAGTGCTCTTCCTATTCCTCTTGACAGTAACCCCACACAAAAGCACAGCCCCCTTTTTATCATATCAATCCATTTGTTTTGCAATAAATGGCTTAGTCGCCTTTCATTTACAACTGTACATTTAATATGTCATATGACAGTTTAATGAGAGGCACAGTTTCATAACTGGTTAATCAACTGATGCAAAATCCTTCCATTTTCTTGTAATAGGGCCTTATAATAGCCTGGAATATTTTATACTGATTTGTGGATAGCACTTCTTAAGACACTTGTATCACTTAATAACCCTTTATTACTCATTTACTGTGAAGTACACACAGCACATCCAGCAGTCAAATCAGAGGGCAAAAGGAAGCAGAGCAGAGTCACTTCAGAACCGCTGCACAAACCCATCACCTGTAAAATATTTATCGACTTTTCCGATCAGGAACAAGCAGGCTTCAGTAACGGTTGCATGATTTCACCTTTGCAAATATCACTGCAGCCAGCAGCCTGGATTTTGCATATGGACTGAAGTGCCCTGTCAGCCAGTGGCATGGAAAGCGATGTAATGGGTAGGAGCAGACAGATAGTCTCCATGACATTTTCACTGGGGGCACAGTCCCAGTGGCACATTGTCTGCTGGGACAGAATGCCGACACAATTACTTATTTTCCCCTTTACTTTTTAGAGCAGAAACCTTCATATTGAACTCAAAGCCACACAACTCATTGCACTTTGTTGCAAGGCTGTTAAGCCAAGAAATGCCTGTTAGGTTAGCCAGCCATGTCTTCATCAGAGCCTGGCTGTTCCATACCATATCTTTTACAACATTTGATTCAGACTCCTATAACTCAGACCGTCTAAAACTAATCTGTCAGTTCTGCTAGACATGGGAAGAGGCTCTGCACTGCAAGTAACCAGCTACTTTTACTTCCATTGAAACATCTTAATGTGCATTGAACAAGAAGTCTGGGGTTATTCCACCCTTTGCAGGGCAAAAAATCATCTACTCAAAAGTTAGAGTAGTAATGCTTTGGGGCATGTAAAGCTGTGGCCATGACTCAGGTGCCATGGTGATTCCCAAAAAGGAAGCACCCATTACTTTCTGAAGAAATGTATTTACTGATTTTCTGGTTTTCCAGACAGTCAGTGAAGGTCAGTTTTGTAAATCACCCCTAGACGCTATGAGAGTTTATTAAATAGGGGTCCCAAGTAAAGACTTGTTAACATCAATTCTGGAGCTTAACTCTACTCTTTAATCTTTCAGTGCCAGAAAGATCAGTGCAACATCTATAGACAATTAAAATTACAGTCAAAGTCACAGTGAGGCAATCACTGTGGTGGCTGATAGGGAGTGCAGACAAATCTCTTCTGATGCAACAAAGAGAGAATGATAGGAGCATGGAACAGTTACAGATGATGAATTTTTACTGTTTGTGTAGCAACTGTGACAAACGTCACACCAAAGTGAAGTAAGTTTTGTGCCGCTGACTACCGCTTGTGATGTGATCCTGCAGCAAAACACAGCAGTGCCACAAATAATTGCATTCCCCTTAGCCACCTGCCTAGTTTACAACTATCAGAATCTCACCTCTTATTTCACTCTGGTGGAGATTTTAATGACTTACTTCATTGTCTTCTAGAAGATGATAAAACAAGGGTCTGAATTGCCTATATATATCTTGGGTTGCAGCTTGGATTTGTGAGACCAGATGTACTGCACTAAATGGCAAAAATAAAGAAACCTGACCCATTTGTCTCTTGGAGAGGCACTAAAATTCTGTCATCAATTCATTTCCTTTTGCAAACAGGTGTAAGAACAATAACTACATTGTCATTGTCCAGCATATAGAATCAATGCTAGGAACAAGCCCATACTAGCTGATCCATGTGCAATAGAAAGTGCCATTTTATCTCCTACAGCTGCCAGGACCTGAGTAATGACTCTCCCCCTGACTTTGACACAAAGTCAACATTGTCTTCTGAACCCATCTCAGCCTTTAAGGTATTCCTGCAGTATTTTTCTTGGTTGTCATATTGAGCACAATGTTTATCTTGTTATACTATTTATACAGAGCAGACTATTTTTCCATAAGGAAAATACCAAGTGTCAAGCATCTGAAAGTCCAGAGGACCACATACTCAGCCAGGGTTCCTGCTCCAGAGATGGGGCAACCAGTGGGAACATGGTGCCAGTGCTGAGCTCCCAGTGCCCAGCATGACGGTCTTCAGACCATCCTGTGACACAAACAGCAGCAGCATCACATTCACTCACTCATTCAGCCCTCATTAGAAGAATAATTGCTACTGTGAGACCTGTGGTAGCTTTTCAGGTTGGCCAATCCTGTGACTCCCATTTAATGATAAAACACCAAGCCTTGAGAAGTGAGGACAGGGCAGCACATGCAATTGTCCCACAAACAGCAGAGTCACTCCTCTCATGCCAAGACAGCTGGTTCCCAATGTGAATAGGATCAGGAGAAGCGCCACTGGTGAGTTCCCCAGCCAGTCCTTTGGAGATGAGGTCAGAAGGGACACCTAAAGGATAGCTCAGGATATCCCCAAGCCCACTGCACTCAAAGGCACTGTGCAGGCTTTGGATTACGTGAGCTTGCCCACCCCTCTATCCCCCCTGCCTCCAGCATATCCCTACGTGCTCTCAATATACACACAGCTTGTTAGCAGCTCTGCAGGGTTCCCAGGAGCAGTGAATGAACAGAAACTGGGATTGTATGATCAAAACAACCAGCTCAGTTTCTTCTGTCTCCTAAACCCTCCTCCCCAAGCACTGGAGGAGTGGCTCCAGAGGAAAGGCCATGAATTTTTTATTTCCCTGACCAGAGGGTGATTTTGCCTGGTCAAAGCTATATACATTGTTCCTCGTTACTAGGGCAACAGGTACCTTACAAATGCTGATAATACATAAACTAATACAACTCTGCAGTTTGCTCTTTCTTTCCAGTGCAGCTTAATAACCCGTGTGGATGCTGCGAGCCGCCTCTCTCCTGCTGGGATAAATGAGCATTTCAGGAAGTATTATCTCCCTCCAGCCTGGACTCCATGGTGCCTGCACAAAGAGGAGGCACTGAACTGGGGAGCTGGGCCACTATCAAAAGGCAGAGTGATTTCAGAAAGCTCCAGGGAGGAGTGGGAACGGCTGTGGAAGCACCACACAAATCTTCCGTGGCACTGCTGCCTTCCTCAAACAGCAAAAGATCCTTAGTGCTCAGCGTCTAGAGGGAGGAAATCCTGGAGCAAATACTCTTTAGTTCCATGTTGTGGCCCCATCAGCAGCATCAAGAGCTAACTGGATTAGAGGCTGTTTGTCAAACTCCACCTCGCTCCCCCTCTCATGTCCGAGCCCCTTTGATACACATGTCCAGTTGTTAAGAGAACACTCCAGTTCCCCAGTGCTCTTTCGGCGAGAGCAGGGTTAAAATGCTTCACTGCTCTCCTTAATCCCTCTCACATGATTTAGTCAACACCACTGGGGGAGAAGGACTGGCAGGTTTTGCCTCGGTGGCTCCCTCTTCAGCAGTCGGGGAGGAGGGCTGAATCCAGCACTGGATCGGGCTTGATGCTGTGGGAGCTGCAGAACTGTCAGCACTGAGCACACCCAAAGGGACTTGGAGGCTGCAGCTGCAGCACCTGCGGGCTCCAGAGCTGCTCCTGCTCTAACCTTAAGGCTTGATTTTATCCACTACTCAGCACCATTTAAAGTTGGAAACGGAAAAGGCAAAGAGAAATTTAAAATACACCTTTCTGCTCCTGTCCAGAGCTGCTGTAGCATTTGTTCTGTGATAGGGAGATGATCACTGTGCAGTAGCAGTGGGGAAAAGCCACCAGGAAACAGGGGCAAGTGCACACTACTGTGCTGGATGCACTCATCCTCAGGGGACCAATATACCAATGATCTAGTTGCAGAATTTAATTTTCAAAGGCATCTCTGCTGTTAGAGAAACTGAGTAAGTGGCTTTATTTCTGGGGACCAGAGATAGCTTGAGATGCAGTAGGCTAATAGGAGCTCAAAAGGAAAAAATACAACCCATAAACCAAAGCAGCTCAAAATATAACAACTGATCCTCACTTTTCCCCCCGCTTCCTTTCCTGTTTTGGGAGTTTGTTTTGTTTAGTTTTTTAGAAAGAGAATCATAAGGGCATATATTTCAACTATTTTATGCTTGCTACCAGTCAGCCCCTTTGTCCCCATGATCTAACAATAACACAAATAACTTAAATAATGTATGTTTAACTTCCTTCCAAAAGCAAAACACAGGACGGGTAGTGTACTCTCTCTCAAAGAGCTTTACAAGCACAAAACCAGGACAGTTTTACAGACTCCATTCTTGTCCTGGACAACTTGCTGCTGCTGCAGGACAAGGGGCTCTTATTGAAATCCCGGCAGAAAAGTAAACATTTGAAATAAAGCTAAACAAGAGTTTAGTTATTGAGGAAAAGACAGTCATCTGTCAGCAAATGGCAAAGCAAGCTCTTATGAGTGGGGTGCTGAACTGGGACTCCAGCATTTGGGTTTAACCTCTGTAGTCTGAATCCCTTCTGCCTAGTGAGAGGGCTCCCTGCTGGATCAAATTTGAAGTGCTGTTGGCTGCTGGAAGCACTATTCACATGCCAAATAGATCTGAGGAAAACAAACCTGGGTTCCAAGTCTCAAAACCACTGAAATATACTACTGAAGAATTCCCCCCAGGAAAACACCGTGATCTCACCACCTCCCACTGAAAGCCACCAGCCAAAGGTGCCTGTCTTAGCTGTGAGTTTAGTACCTTCCCATTTTATTTCCCCAGACCTTGCCTGCACTGTTCTCTAACTCAAGCCAGCCTTTCAGGCTATACGTGGAGACACCAGGTAAAGGGGACAGATTGCCCTGTATTCCCATAGGAAGTACTTCAGTCAAGAAAGACATGAATATGCTGTAACCAAGGCAGGCAAAGACTGGAGCACAGGACAGACCAAGAATGGCATTTTTTCAGCCTGGAAGGGAAAGAGCTGAGGATAGGTGCATCTAATTGCTTTCTCCAGCTATCTCATGGGTGGCTATGATGAAGACAAAGGCAGATGGTCTTGCTTTGTGTAGGGATTGGTCTAAATGACCTCTTAATTTTCTTTCCAAACACAGTTGTTCTGTGATTCTATGAAACCATTCCAGTAAGAATTGTTTGCAGAACACGACATTTGAAGGAATTGACTCCTGGAGAATGAGTAAAGCTCAGTTTCACCATAAACTCAAAGGAAAAGAAAATAAATCTATGAAGTCCTTACTTTGCCTCTGGATGACTTGCCAACCCAAACACCTGTTTCATATGGGTAGAATGCAACAAATAGCTGACCCGTATCTATAATTAATCTTGAAGGTGTTTTGATTTTCAGAGGATTAATGCACCCAGCATCTTTAATAAAAAACAAAAAGCCAAAACAATCCAAGCCTTCTTGAAATCAAGCAAAACCTAAAGCAGATGGCCAGACAACAGTTGCAAAGCAAA
Organism: Pachycephala philippinensis; assembly: GCA_013397055.1. Taxonomy (NCBI): domain Eukaryota; kingdom Metazoa; phylum Chordata; class Aves; order Passeriformes; genus Pachycephala; species Pachycephala philippinensis. Next base: position 371,353 of record VWZT01005001.1, read on the forward strand.
CAAATATTCCATAGTTCAGCTCAGCTTCAAAAAAGTTCAGCACTGAAAACCTGAGTAAGTACAGAGAATGTGTTACCTTTGGCAATCAGCAGGGCTTCAGATTTGCAATATCATTTCTGATCTGTGCAGACTGCTAATCAAAAATGACTATTCAGATTCTAATAAAAATAAACCTTCAAATTACTTCAGATGTAAACCATGATTGAGAGTGGAACGTCAAGTGTTCGAAAAAGTTCTTTGACTGAACTAAGGATACACAGACAATCTCGTGCCAACAGATTATGCTTCAGTTTTTGGTTACATAGAGCATGTGAAAACTAATAGAAGCCCCATTTCCCACTCTGCTTTATCAGAGTGACACCATCTGAGCTTGGCGAAAGCAAGGCAAAATCCAACATGCCCGGGAAATAGCAAGACCAGGACATTTTCTTAATCATATTTTTGCTTCATGACAAGGTTGGACCAGATGATCTTTCCAGATCCTTTCCAACCTGGGCTGTGCTATGATTCTATGCAGCATTTCTTATAAACAATAGAAATGTCTTAGAGCAGCTGAAATTTCCAACATACAGTGCCTTACTGAACCTCCCTCCTCCTCAAGATACACTTTTGACTGGCTTGTTCTAAAAATTTTCGTTTAGCAATCACTTAAAATGAAATATTTCTTTCCTTCCTCTTCAGATTTTCAGGTGTTACCCAGTTTCTCTGGCAGGCAAACAAGAGTGACACCATGCCTTATTTATGGGACTGAAGTGCTCTGGGAAATCCATTTCTGGGGTATATGGAAGGGGGAGGAGGTGAGAGGAAGAGAACATGATTACTTTATACCCTGGATGAGACTGGAATCACTGCACAGACCCCTTTACACCACAGTTCCTGCAAGCGTTGACAGGCACAGATGATTTTGCCTAGAATGGAGGATGTGGGAGGGAAGGATTAATTACAGCGCATGTCAGTGCATCTGACCTGCTTCAGACTGAAAAGCCTGCTCTGGGGCTGCCATTGAGGTGGTTTAGATGGCAATCCCTGTCTCCAGATATTCCATTTATCCTTTCTCACATGTTTCTCAATATCTACCAAAAAAATAATATCTGTCCTGTGCAGAAGTACAAGAAGGCAAAGTTTGTCCTCCCCATGCCTCAGACAACGTGAGGCATCTACAGCATTTCTCAAACATCTATCTTGTTAGAATTGTTTTTTTGGTGTTTTAGTACCAGCCTCTGGCAGACACAGCTTAAGTTTCAGCGTATTAATCAAACTCCTCCACACCCCATCAGCACTGATCTTGGCACACAGCTACTTTTATCTCAGTGACTCCTTGATCTGTGTGCCCTGAGTCTACAAAAATTCCCCCCATCCCTCAAACCTCAGGAGACAGACAGGGTTATGGTCCTGGAGGGAGATGCTGAGAGACTATTGGAGGAAGAGGAGAGAGCACTGAGGACTCTCAGTTTTTAATATTGCTACACTAGAAAGTATTTTAGGACTAGAACAAAGCCTAAACCATCCAACATGAATTCATAACACTGGAAAATGTAAGGATGAGACATGTCATAGTTAAGTGTGATTTTTTTTTTTCCCCCCTCATTCTTGGACGTGTCTGATATGGAAAAGGAGAAGCGGGGGAGAAAGTACAGCTTTCCTTTCTCTCTAGAAGTCAGGATATCTTTCCATGACAAAATACATCTGACAGTTTCACTGCTCCTCCCAGGTCTCTCCAGAGGACTGAAAACTCAGCTTGTAAGAGAAACTGGAAGTATGTGGCAGCAACTATGTGTATTTTGCTCCTAACACTAGGTCAGAGTGCCCAAGACCAGAGAAGAGAGTCCGTGTTTCCATCAATCCATCCCAACCACTCCTGTTTGTGTCGCTGGTTGTGTTTGCTGCTACAAGACACTGTAGACCATTGCTTGTAATGAGATACACATGAACAACATTTCCTTTGATCTTCAAAAGGGTTTCAGTTCTTTGATTATGAGTTTATCAGTAGCACATACTCAGGCTGTAGACACACACAGTTTAGTCTTAACCCATTTTGAATGCAGGTACACAGCCAGCAAGTGTCCTTTATGCTGTATCCAAGTATTCATTGAGATAAACTGCCTTAGCTTTTCCAGGAGACAGCCCTTCTTGGCAAGTGCAACAGGGTGAGCTTCTCAAGATATCAAGAACCATCATGGCTAATAAACTAGTTGTACTGTGACTTTTCCCTCAAGCTGAATTCTCAAATACACCATATTCCATATCAATCCCAATCACAGTGCATTAAACCTACAGCATCTTTACATATGGTTTGACTCTCCATCTTTGTCTGAGCAAAAGAGTGTCAGGTAAAAAAACCCCACAATACACTAGCAACATTTAGAATTAGGGATAGGAAAGAATGTTCTTTTCACTACACCAAGTTCCAAACAAAGTCAGACATTACCTTGGGAACTGCCATACAGACAGGTACAGCCCAAAAATGAAAAGAAATGCAATATCAGCAAAAAGAGAGAAGTACTGCAGGAGTAATTAATTACTTTGCATCCGAATTTGGTAGCTGATTTAGTTTCTGACCCATATGGAAATGCTGACAGGGCAGCCCAGAACACCTGCTGCTGTTTAAGCAAAAAAAGCATTAAAACAAGGGGAAAAAAAAAAAAAAAGGAAAAAAAAAAAAAAAAAAAAAAAAAAAAAAAAAAGTTTTTTTTTCATGTTTGGCAGCCTACAGCTAATTCTTCAAAATCTGGTTGATTTTAATAGCAATCTGCTCAGCTCCTCACTCTTTAAAAGGAGATCAAATTCTGTTTGAGGTGCATGAGATGAAATTGTGTTACCCAACTGCGTGTGGGGAAGAGGGACTGGACATGGAAACTCCTCTGGCCATGCCCTGCAGTCTGCTTCTGTTCCTGTTCCTTCTGTTTTATCACCACTTTCTCCAGCCTTCTGCTGCTGGTCCATGCTCATGAGCTCTTTGCAGCTCTTTCCTGTGGGCATCACCAAGTCAAATACAAAGATCCTGCCAGAAAATTACAGTATTTCTGTAGAAATCTAGAATATTTCTGAAAATATTCAGAATCAGAAAAGACAGGTCAGATTTTTTTTTTTTTGAAAGGGTTAAAATCCCTTCCAAAAGGGGACTATTTTTTTAAGGAAAGCTTGACATGCTGTTTAACTTATTCAAATATCTCAAAAAACCCTGGCCCCCATTACAGCATTGAACACCTGGAACTGGACATGCTTGGGTTTGGATGTCTGCTCCTAAAAGCAACAATAGCTTGTGCTGTTGTGGGTAATTCAGTTTTGGAAGCAGAAGCCTTGATTTATATGAACTCCATGCTAATGGAGAATTACTTCCAGTTTGTTACAGATTTCAGCGCTGAAATTAGGTGGTTTTCTTGCCAAATTTGGGTCCAATGTTGATTCCAGTTGAATGAGTTTTGAAGAGCTCCAGTCCTTTTTTATAAAACTGCAGCATGGCTTGCAAACCAGCTTTTACATGTTTGGGGTTACCCAGCACTACAAAGTCTTGTTTTATCAGATGCAGCTGACTGAAAAATGAAAAAAACACTCCCTCTTTCCTCCCACTCTAAAAGCATTTAAAATGCAGTGTTTCTGGCAACCTGGTTGGGTGGAGGCAGTTGGCAAAGTTGTTTGTAATGTATAAAATACAGAGGGACAGATGTTCAGCTGATGGCTTTAAAAGATACAACAGCAGCATGAGGATGACAGCTCTATTAGATTTCAGGAGGCGATGTGTCACTTGTGCAGTAGGCTACTCCACATCTTCATAAAACCCACTTTTTATGGGGTGAGACGAGAGAGAGCCAGATAAAAGTGACATAAGAATGCTGGTCATGAGCTTGATTTGCTGGAAATCACATTAAATAGGAGCTCACATCTGCCGATGAGTTCTGTGGCATTCCCAGTTGGCAGCAGAGCCTCTCCTTGCAGCCCACTGCTCCCTGGGGCATCCTTCACCTGGCTCTTACACACAGGTGTAGCTGATACTCTTTTCAGAGGAAGAGAACTGCCCATTGCCCAGAGCATTGACACATGATGGACATTTAGAGAAGACCCACTCTCAAACCAGTAAAATCACAACAGCATGGTGCTGCCAGTGACAGAACCCAGGCTGGAAATCCGTATTATCCATGAAGCAGGAACGGTCTCCTCTCCAGCAATGCCCATACCATTAGTTTTAGCTACTCCAGTCTTTGCTCTTTGCCTTCTTCCACTTCATCTTGTATTACCTTATAAAATGTCTTTTTCAGCTCTTGAATCCCAGGTGTTTCTCTTTCTTCAGCTGACACTCAGGCTGTGCACCAGGCAGCCATCATGACTTGGCAAACGTTTACTGGGTCAGTGAAGGAAGACCCTCAGATCCAGACTTTTGCTATTAAAGTTGTCAGTCATGCAAGACCTTAGAGGCTGCAAGAGCATGAAAATTAAATCTATGGATTGAATTATCCCATGCTTTTATTTTTTCTGCCTTAAGTGCACATGTGGTCTTGTCATCTTGTCATTTTTATCACTGTTAGCGATAGTCTTCAAAAAAATAGTGGGCTAAACCATCCAATTTCTTATTCTTGCTGCAAGCTGAATACCAAATATGAACTCTGCAAATTGCAGTTACTTATTCTGCTTCACCTATCGCATTCTTACATTCTACCGTACATAATGCTTATGTAACATTTGCAATCAAAGCAATTTTGCATGATTATTTTTTGGTTTTGTTTCTTATTCTATAGACGGGATTTTTAGCCTCCTAGGACAAAACAAGGAAAGTTACTCTTTTCAAACTCCAGCAATACTATGCTGAGATTCCTAAAAAATTAGACCAGCAACTTGGAGCACATGAGGAGAATTTGCCACAGGCAATGAACTACAAACTGATGTCCTAATATCAATAAGTAGGAGAACCTGAAAACATCTGTGTCCTGCCTGGCAATCAGTCAGAGGAGAAGGTAAAACTACTATGGTGATTCTGACCTGTCGATCTCAGTCCTTGGCCAATCACACTTGGTGACTGGGAATCAAAACACAAGAGCCCCTGGAGATCCAGAACAAGGAGTATACAGACAACAGCTATAGAAAAAGTGATCCTGCTTATCTTAAAGGTAAAGTTCACATCCACCAAGCTTTCTGTCTGAAACCTCTAGCCAACTAAGATAAAACCCAAATCCATGAAAACTTTTGCTTCACATCCACGTTGTACAGCAACCTCTTTTCTGCTAACACTAACATAAAACAGGCAGGGAAACTTGTACATTTTTTACTTAGGAAAGAGAGAGCAGATGACAACCAAGAGCTGTGCAAACTCCACAGTGTGAGGACCCAGAAGAATGGCTATGCAGGAGTATAAGCAAAGTTTCTGTCCCTCTGATGTAGCCATGCACAGCCTGAACAGAAACAAGAATCTGGTGAGAATTCATGTAACTAAGTGATGTGTAAGTTGCTTACATAATTTTTGGTTGTCAAGTTTAAGGCTTCTTAAAAGACCTAGGCAGCTGGAGCCCTTCACCCTTGCTGGAAAATCTGCTTCAAGCTGGGCAATCTTAAACAGTGCAAATAATAAAACTGGGTCTGTTGCACAGCTACATTTCCTGGGAAACTTCACAGGAAAGGACAAGATTTTGGAGGACAAGGTCAGAAAAATCAGGGGCCTGAGGACTATTCTTCCTGGGTCACCCATCTTCTGTTTAAAGTCAGAACTTGCTGAGTTTGTCTGGTGGGAAAAAAAAAAAAAATCAGTGTGAAGCAGGTCCACAGCAAGAGATTTGAGCACCCTGCTCCCAGTTTTGACCCTCTGTGAGTAGAAATTTGTTTTCAAGTTCCTAAAGCACAGACTAGGACATGGTATCAATGCTAACAAAGCCAGAGAGATTTCTGTGTATCAACTAAGTTGCTAATCTGTTCTGTCTTCTGGCACATGTCCAATATTTACACTTATTTGTTTAAATTGTGATTTTTATCCATGAGTGGTATAACTGTAAACTTGCATTTTATTTGCAGTTTTGTACACTGCCCCAGAGCTTTTCTGAAAAACCCAAGAGGAGTAGTACGTGGAGGATAGGAAGTGTTACGCGAAGTGTCAAGGCTGTTTCAGTGGTAAGTTTCTTTTCCAGGCTGGATTGCAGGAGAAAGGTAGTCTCAAGGGGGAAAAACAAAATGAACATATGTACTCAGTAAATTCTTGATGCTTCATGAAAAATCTTGGCCCAGATACAGCTATGGCTAATAGTCCAAAGTAAAGCTAGTGGGAAAAAATTTCTCATACACAAACTAAACAGTTTTAAAGTTGAACTTAAAGCCTTCTCCTGAATAGATGTCCAAACCACATGAATTATTTCATACACAAAGTAGCTAGACTAAGAGCTAAGAAACAACAGCTGAAAACCCTGAAAAAACCCCCCAAGCCTCTGTATTGAAACGATAACATTATAAAGGTATCACGATTCTCACATTGAGATCCACAGAGCATGGGACATCAGCAATGGGGTACGTAAAGGGATGTGTACCTACTCTGCCTGCACACCCCTGTTTTCATAAAAACCTTCTTCAATGTGCAATAAATGACACTGGAGAAGCTTTGGGGAGATGTTTTGGGAGATCACGTATAAACCTCGCTCAAGGTCAAAATGATTACCAAGCAAAAAAACCTTGCTGTGGAATTTGTTTAAGAACACATCAAAGCTACAGATATTAAAAATCAAATATTTTCTTACTAAAAAAACCAACCAACCAAAAAACCCACAAACCCAACAACACAAAACTCCAAAACACCCTCAAAAGACCTCCCAAGTCCCAAATCTCTGTCACTGGAAACCAGACAGAGGGAGAATTTATGTTCCTCCCCATAGCAGGTATCAGTTCAGCCAGGGAGCCTGGCCCATGGTGAAGGATGAAAGGATGAAGTCTCATACTCCCAAACAGGAGCAGTGGCACCCTTTTGAATGAAAATATTTAGGTTGTTAATGACATATTACTGTGCCCATAGGAAATAAAAACTTGAGCAAAACAAAAGAATAACTTTTACCAGAACAGTCCAATTATCTTTTTTTAATTAAGGAAACTAAATTAATTAACTAATTTAAATTAGGGTTTTTACCAGACATAGGAGAACATAATTTCTGCAAGTATTCTACTTGTAGTTTGACCCTATCTCCACAAGGAAAAAAACCCAAAACCCATCAAAAAATGAACCCATCCAAAGTCATCTCCTCACAAAAAAACCCCAACCCAACTTTCCCACAGCTTGATATCTCAAGCAGAATTTTCCATAACAAAAGCAGGGAGAACAGCTTTACCCATTTAGAGCAACTGAGATTTGGCCCCCAGACGTTCAGAAATCAAAAACACACAGCAGATGCAATTATGTCTCACAGCAGAAATAAATATTCAACTTACTGTAGGAATGTCCCAAAGGGCAACTTTTCTAGAAATAAATTTCAACTAGAATTCATTTAGTTTTGCAACAGATGCTTTGAATTTGAGTCTGCTGGTTCTCAAAAACCATGAGACAACAGCTGACCTTAAGCCATATCTTCCTATCACCCTCATTCTCATATCAACTTATAAACTGCTGGATGAAGTTAAGAGCAGAATCCATCTTGTATATAGAATTTATGAACCATTTGGAAGAACTCAGCTCACTCTGACGTTATTTTGTTCTCATCACTAAAGCACATTCATTAACTACTGGTAAAGAATCCCTGAGCAGTTTCTAGGGATTGTAACACAGCTATTAAATGCCTTTTGGGTCCAAACGATAGTTATCCAGCACCAGTCTGTCTTTCCAGCTCTTGACAAGTATCACACAGGCAAATATCAAAAAGGGCAGAGTATTTGATGAAAATTTTACCACATGATCTGGGAGCAGCAGAAAGGTTACAGACTTTGGTGCCTGTACAGGGTTTAGCATGCGGGGTGCAAGCTGGAAGTGCCTCTGATGTACCATCACAAGATTAATGCTCAGTATCTTTAATCATTCCCTACAGTATTTAAAATAGGAATAAATCTAAAGCTTCTCAAATGAACATTGTTTATAATCTTAGACAGAAAACAATGTGGGAGTTAATGTGCATGTAGAATACAATATTAAAACTCCCTTCCTATTTTTCTGTTTCTTTGAAAGGGTCCAAATGAAAATAGCACTGTCCCCTGTTCTCTGAGCTATCTGTCAAAGGGAAATGTTTCTGGGAATGCCACCAGCTGTTTTATATCATAATTAAAGGATAGATTTTTTATGGGGACTTGCAGAAAAATATATTTTACTGATAACTACAGCATAAATATTTATGTCAATTAGTTACAGCAAAACAAATAGTTAAGAAACAGCTTTAATCAGTTATTATGCTACCTGCTAGCAGTGCGACTACTAAAATTATCATGAATGGCAAATAGAAAAATACATGTTGAGGGTAAGGGAATCTTCATATTTGCTCTTTCCTTGAAGACAAGGAAAGACCCCAGCCCAGCTCTTACTGTGCCCCTGTGATGGGTTTTTTAATCACAAATGTGTTGATATGCAAATGCTGTCACTAAAAACTGCGTGGCTGCTGCCTGTAGAACCTTGCGTACCTTTAGTTTTCTGTCCTGCAAATGAGATTGTTTCAGTTTTGCTGCTCTCCAACTATTATTTGTTCGCAAATCTCTCTGCTAGGAAATTCACACAAACAACATTGTAAGCAAATATTGGAGCATACTAATGAGAGACAATATTTACATTTACAAAATATATTCTTGAAACCCAAGTCCTGATGCCACAGCCACTTATCCAAAGTTAACTTTATGTGCACTAGAGATTTTACAGACCTCAGGACCACTGCAGTGCTCAAATAAAGTGACTCAGACACGACCCTTCAGAAAACAACAGCAGCGTGAACTTCCAGTTGTTTACATCTGAGAGAAACATTTGCTTACACCCTTAGTTTTAAGCACCTATTTAGGTCATTAAACTGTTTTTAAATTCTTAACTGCATAGAGGTGAAACCTAATTCAGAGATGCCATTAGATAAAAAAACCATCATGAGAAATAACTAATAATTGGAAAGTTGTTTAAAACTAGCAATAGACAAAACTGCTGAGTGCAAACATGCCCTGTTGATCTTACCCTATTTCTTATTTAAAAAGAGAAAGAAAAATTCAAACAAAATTTGGTTACAAGGATGGATTATCCAAAGCAAGAGTGAAAACATACTTGGAGGATTTCCGAAAATAGAAATCTTGTGCAGGGAGAAATCAGAGATCTTTAAAGCAACTGAAGATTCTTTGTATTTTGCCACCCTCCAGAGATTTTTGCCCACCGAGGACACATTTGTCTTCCCCAGTTTTGGGTTGACTAAAAATACAGAGAAATAAAGAAAACGAATAGGACTGAGTTCTTTTTAAGGGTGATAACATGTTTTTAATGTTCCCCATCCACCAAAGTACAGCTCAGCCTGATGAACCTGCAAACCAGACTGATCACAGAAGACAAGACCACTTCAGTACCCATGTTCTGGTAAAGCTTCTGCAGTTATATTATTCATTATATATTGCTGCCCATGGAATGCACATGTTTAAGTACCCTAAAGGATCAATACTGTTGGAAAAATAGCTTATGCACCTCAGACATGCATTTTTTAGCATAAGAAGTTAATGTAGGGATGAACTATTCTGTGCTGGAGATAATGCTAGTAGGATGTTTTTGAAAACATCCTGTCACCATCCCCCAAAAGACGTATGCTGATTCCAGAGCTGTAGGCTTTGCTTTGATTTTGACAAACACATGAAGGAAGATTTCCCATTTATGCCAACAATGTCAGTGGAAATTGGATTTGAGTAGCAAACAACAAAACTGAGTAGGAAGCTGGTCTCGAAATTCCTATCCAGGAAAAGCACCTTGGTAGCCAATTAACTTGCAATTGCACCGTGTGCTTGAACCAGGGAGGTGAGATCAGAGACATGGCTGAGCATGAGTAACTAACGAGAACAGATGTGATGTCCACAGCTGTAACCACAGGCCTGACTCAGAGAACAAATAGAAGACCTGCTTGGAAGGTCCATAGCTTCAAAAAGAAATATTTTTAGCCAAAACAATTACACTGTTAAGCCAGAAAACTTCTGTGGGATAGGAACATCTGCACTCAGGTAGCCCAGGCAAAAGCAGTGGATCTGCCTGCCCAGTGAGTGCAGCTGCTCAGAGCGTGTCCCAGGGAGACCAGGTTGGTAGCAGACATGCTCAAAGGCTGTGCTGGATCCAGGGATTACCAGCTGCTGGGGTGGTGAACACAAATCCTCTGAACAGGTTTTAATTTACTTCCAGGCATTGCAGCTACATGAAATCCTACCATTCTTTTTTTTCTGTCTCAAATTCTACATGTCTCCAAAGAGCATGACCCCGGTGACTAAAGAAGTGATTTCCTTGCACTACTGGGAAAAACTGAGAAGTTCTGAAGAGAAAACAAACAAACAAACAAAAACCCCCTGAAGGTGGGGGGAAAAAAAGACGTGCAGCCTCTTGATTGGTATTGAACAATAATCATCACACAAAGTTTTTTCTAAGCATATTTCCATTCCCACAATGCAAAATCAGGGATTTCAAATAACACCTCAGGACAAGCCTTTATTTTTCTTGGAAGATTTCATTTGGAAATCTAGACTAATAGATTTGGGCTGTGAAACAGTCCAAGCTTTTGCATTCTGAAAGGAAAGGATTTCCAACCAACTCTCAGTGAGCTGATACCTACTATCTGCCATCACTTCCCTGCTCTGTGCACCTGTTGGAGAGGGTTCCCTCTTTTATTCTCCCCAAGAACTTGGTTGTGTCTGGTATGAGAAAATACCCAACAAGGCTGTGCCAGGTATCTCCAGCCCCCTGTGTTCAGGCTCTCAGCTTTTCCTTACAGATAAGGAAAATCCGCTCTGCGTGAGGCCATGGCACAGTCACAACATTAACTCCCTCTCCTCCAGGCTCCTCTCCACTCCTCCCCACTGCTATTGCTGCATTCCCTTCCCCAGCACACTGAAGTGACAATGCTGAGTCCCAACACTGACCCCCCAGTCTATCCAGGGCTTCTGCAGAACCAAACCTCCAAATCAGGGTTTCATGTTTGCTTCCACAGAGTTCTTTGGGGATGCTGAACACTATCAGGGGGAGGTATGTGCTCACATAATCCTGGTATTCTGTGCTGCCAGTGAGCTGTCTTTCACAAGAAGAATTATCTGTTCATCTGTCCTATCCATAAGAAATGCCTGACCAAGATTTCCTATTCTAGTTTACGTCAGTTTTCATTAAGCCTTTCGTTTCTACCATGTGAAGCAGCAAGCTTTGAATGGGGTATTATAAATGGAGATCATTTTATCTTCACCCCTCACAGAGCAGTCTCCTGACTTAATTTAAAAAAAAATTGAAATAATGAAATCAGACAATGATGGTATTAGAGAGTTCCATATCATTGTAATTTGAGGTCATTTTCTAAATGGATAAGGAAATCGTAACAGACAAGTGGCTGAATAATACCACAGATGACTGTCTTAACAAGAAATATTTTTCCTATTTTCATCTGTGATGTATACAGTGACAATAATAATGATAGCATGGAAATAATTTCTTTAATTACTGTGTGATAGACTATAATGGAATAAAATCACTATTGTTGGCTGGGATTAGGATCAGATGGATGCCTCAGAAGGAAATCCCCAAGATGTGGCTGGACAAACACCAGGCACAAATACATGCAGAAATTCCACGAAGCACTTTATTAGTGGGGGCATTCACTGAATGGCAGCTGATAAGGTTTTCAATAGCACAGACACTGCTAGTTGTATGCAGCTCTGTAATCTAAACATAATTAAAAGTGTTAACAATTTTGTAGCCTTTATCTGAACACATTTTTCCCACATGCTTTAGGTGACCAGATCATAATCCAAAGACAAGCAACTCTCTTGTTTTACACTATTAGTCTAGAGAGTGGCAATTTTTTTCCTGCACACAAAGGTTATTGTACCCCAGGCAACGTCTCATTTCGGTGTCTTCCACAAATCCAGGATGCACCAAAACAAACACAAATGGATTACATGTTGCCTGTTAACTCAGCATTCTTCTTTCTTTCCTCAGATGCCAAAAAATAATTAAAGAGCACTTGTGTGCGAGTGGTGGCAATGCATTCATATAATTTGGCAATTATCTTGTCAGCTACCTTTATTAGATTCTCAGTACTGTAAATTGCTTTAAAGTATGTGCTATATGTCTCTACTATGCTTACAACACCAAATTCTGCAATTGCAAGTTTAGAGATAAGTTTTAATGGTAAACAAGTTTGAGTGAAGTTCAGGATGTATTTATATAAAACTTTTCTTTTTTTCTGTTTAAAGTCAAGGAGCTAAATCTTTCCTAGGAGGTTAAGTGGGATATTGTTTTGCTCTGCTTTTTTGAGAGGAACTTGGTTACTTTCCAGTCACACATGCAAATAAACCAATTTTGAAAGATGCAGTGTGTCCCCAAAGCTCTCTTTTAGGCACCATTAGGCACACCAGTGAATTTTCAAATCCAGCCACAAGAATGTCCCCCCAAGCCAGGGGAGTAGGAGATGAGGTTCCTATGTCTGACTCTGTGGGAGCCCAGCTTGAGAGGAACATTCACCCCAAACCACAAGTTTGTGGTAGCAGACCTGGGCCATTGGCAGGAGGCGTACAGGGCACAAAAGCAAGGATCTCCCCTTGGTAAAGTGACAAAATTGGAGACAGAAAAAGAGTAAAAAGAGTGTGATTTTGGGATGAACAACATCACTTGATAGATCAGAACCAGCTGATGGACTACAACATAACCATGATCTTAGTGTACCCCAAAACACATTTTCTTTTTTCCGTTCTCTAACTCAGTGAATTTGAAAAGTTACAATAACAGCTTACAAATTGCTTCTCCAGCTCCATTACTCTCATGCTTGCTACTTATCTTAAGGAAAGATTTATCTGCCTGCTGTTTCCAGTACTTACTGACACATGGAGATAGGCCACAACAACAGAAAAGCCCAGCTCATGGTGTCATGTTGAGAGGCACAAGGTGTGTATGAGCCATCAAGGCCTATTCCAGTGCTACTTGGAGCACTGAGGGATACGTGGAGGATAATTACCAGCTCACTTTAATTTGCAACAATTTCTGGTGAGCCAGGATACTTGAATGCACAACAAAACTACCTAAATTGTTTGAACATTGCATTCTCACTGTAATGTGCACCTAACAAATACAGGCGTTTTTAGGGTATATACTCTGCTTCTCTCTTCCTGACGTCTATAAACATGCAAAATTTTTCTGCTCTATAGCAGGTTTTTTGGAGTTTTTTTTTTT
>VWZT01005001.1:384695-409406 GCA_013397055.1 Pachycephala philippinensis
TTTTAATTTTTTTATTTTTAATTTTTTTTTTATTTTTAATATAGGTAAGGCTGAATGTACTACCTCTACCCATGGGAATGTTTCTTTCCTGGATTACACACAACTGCAAGAAAAATACAGACGTGCAAAGGTAAAGAAAATATCTAAAAATGCCCACATACAGCTGGTGTTTCAAGTGTCCTGGATACTTTGGAAGAATCTCACTAGGACCACACCAAGTTTAGATAGATAAACATCTATTTAGATACATAAACGTACCAAAGTACTTGGTTACCTTGATACCACAACAGGATCTAACCTACAGCCTAAACTTCACATTTATTCTGTATTTAAACAATACCATGTAATGTCTACTGGCCTGGATCCCAGTATCACTATTCCAAGTGACTATCCTAACCAATACACTCCAGGATTCCTTTCATCCTTTTTTTAATTATTCAGTGAAATTCAGGACAATTTTAGCTGAAGAGACCTTCATAGCCAAATAGGTTAGGAACATGGGATGGGAACATGAGCAGAGGTGGGAACTGCTCAGTAGGGACCCACCAGCCAGAGGCAGGACTTCCCCAGTCCTGGAGCTGCTGGGCTTAACAAGACCTGGCTCAAGGTTGCTTTCTCTGCCAATTTCACAGGGACCAATAAATTATTTTCCCAGACAAAAAAGTAGATAGCATTGTTGTTGCACTAAGTTTTTTAATTCCAAAGCCACTGCTTCCTCTGTTTGTAAAGGGAGGAAGTATTGCAAACCAAACAATTCAGCTTTTCCCTTGGTGTTACCTCCTTTGTGTAAGCAACCATCATTTAGCATTGCAGAGTCAACTCCTTTTAAGATACTCTAACAGTTGCAGATATTGCACAACTAGAACCAATCTCTGCTGGCTTGCTCCCAGATCTCAAGTTCAAACTTGAGTGATATTGTGTCTCATCCTTGAAATGTCATTAGTAATTATGGGTCTATAATACACCTCTTAAGCCACTGTATTTTGGCTACAACCTCGTGACTCCCCTCACAATGTCACTGTCACTTAAACAAACTGACTGAAATATCCTTCCCCAGGATAAATTTCACCCCAGCATAACTGTCCTCTGTCCTGCTGAGGTAGTTCAGGTGGTAAACTTTGCCTTAACAATAGCAGTTTGGGAATGGGGTTAAGGGCTAAGAAACAACAGTTGCAGGGCCTCTACCAGAGGTCAGCTCACAAATGCTTCCCTGGATGTGTGCGGCAGCCTCAGAGAGGCAAATCCAGAATCAGAGCAATACATAATCCAAATGGTAAGTTCAGACCAGATACAACTACACCATCAAAGCAAATAATCACTCATTTGCAAAAAGCTGCATTAGGAGGGGACAGCCCTATACCTCCCCAATGATTTATAAGCTATGATTGTAATTACCCCTTCGAAACAACAAAGAGAACAGCCTCCCACCAAATGTGCATACAACACCCAGACAACTACTCTCTTCTTGGAAGACAGAAAAAACCCAGACAAAATCGATTATTTCATTGTAGCAACAAAGATCTTGCACAGAGGGAAAATGATTCACTTTAAATAATTTCCAAGTGGTGAGTGTCTCTAGAGGTAACATCTCTTCCTTTGAACCCAAGGGTGAAAACCTGGAATCCTGGCCAGTAGACAAAAGTGTGTGCCAAAGGCATCTCAAGGTAAGCATGACTAGCAGCTCCTTGTCCAGACAGCTAAAGCCTTTGAAGTGAAGGCATTAACTGAGCTCTGACCTGGAGCGGTACCACTTTTCCACTGTTTATTTCTGTTTGTACATGAAGAATAGATGAACAGTAGCCAGGAGACTGAAGAAGAGAAGGCGGCAGAATCAATTAAAATGTACTTGGGAAAATGTCAAAGAGAACAAAACAAGCTCATGAAGCAAAGCCGGAGCAGAGGTGAAGGTCAGGGTCGTGCAAAATTCGGGTAGAGGAAGCAAAGGTGACTCTTCACCACCTTTGCGTAACACGGGTTCCCAGGGCAACAGGGGGATGGGATCTGTTCAGTGCCAGCTGATCCTGCCACAGACATGGCATCCCTCTAAAAGTCCCCTTTCCCTTGAAGGGGAGGAGGGGACTGGAGCAGAGCCAGCTGCATGGAGGTCAGCCCAGCACCTTCTAGTCATTGCGCCCCAGGCAGCAGCTCCACCACTTTGGAGGGCAGCTCACCCTCAGGATGGTGACTGCCTCCTAAGAGCAATTCTATTCACCAGCTTATTCAAGGTATTCCAGTGGAGAACACTTTGTTGTATAATTCCCAAGAAAAACAATGAAATACCATCAGTTTTCAAGTGTTGGATTCAATGGTTGAGAGCATGTTGTAGGATATTCCTTCATTGTATGACACACTTTTGTTGGATTTGTGTTCACCAACACTTAAAAGAACAGCAAGGATAGCAATTATACCTAGGATCTCACACATTTACTATTACTACT
Organism: Pachycephala philippinensis; assembly: GCA_013397055.1. Classification (NCBI taxonomy): domain Eukaryota; kingdom Metazoa; phylum Chordata; class Aves; order Passeriformes; genus Pachycephala; species Pachycephala philippinensis. Next base: position 387,134 of record VWZT01005001.1, read on the forward strand.
TCCCCACATCCCTGTCTGACTTGGGACCAGACAGGCATTGCTTCTTGAAGCCACCCACACTGAACTTTACAGTAGTATACCAGCAGCTTTTCAGGCAAAAAACAACGTGGGAGCTGGAACTAATGAACAAAAACTGGGGAAAGAAAAGGCTCAGCTACAAGTCATTTCACATCCTCATCCTGAGAGCTCACTAGACTTCTGCGTGTTTAAAGTCAGACCCACCTTCAATAAACAGAGATAAGAAAGGATCTCTCTCTTGCCTGAGGGACCAAGTTCCCTCTTCTGCCACACCACTTCCCAGATTAGCCACTTAACAGCTCAAATCCTATATGATCCTACGTGCTACAAGAGTCAGCTGCATCATGAAGTCTACAAGGATGTCCCCAGAATTCATGTATTCTCAATCCGTGAAAAAGGGACTGACAGAAGGATTCTAGTGTAGAATTAGGACATAGTATATCAATCATACTCCAAACAATGCATGGTGAGAAATGTTTTTTTTTTTCTCCAGAAGACTTTTGGAAATTATTTTCTTTCAAACAAGAAAAATATGTTTTTGATATAAAACAAGTCTTGCAAACCAAAATTTTACCCTGGACAGAGATAATTCAAGCTCTTTCCAGCCATGAATTCACAGTGGGAGGGAGAAAACTATTGACTCTAAAATAGCAAGCTCAGTTTAGCCCGGACCTCAGACTCCTCAGATAACTAAGAAGTGAGTCACAGAGGCAACACAACTAAGCTGGTCATTCATCAAAACCAATCTAGCCACAGACACCACAAGTCCTGCTATCTTGCTGCCAGACACTACATTTTCCCATATTGGTCTGCCTTGCAGCCTGGTCTCCTCATGGTCTTACAGTCTTCATCGTTTCGATCTTCTGTTATTTCTTTCCTTCTTGCAAGCATTTTCACTTGATCCACCAGGTAACAGGGAGAGGAGAATGTTCAGACAGACCAAGCCCACATCTTTTAAAATTAACTTGCTGGCTCTTGGAAAAACAAAATAGTTTTTCCCCGGTTCTCTTCAGGGGGTAAAGAAAGAAACAATCTGCCTAAAAACACTGACAAATATATTTTACTGACTCTCCTACTTATTCATGAAAAAGAAATTCTCTTGGGGAAAATCAGGGCATTTCCAACCAGGTCTCTTTTCTGCTAGAGGCAGAGGAACAAATTTCAGAGGAAAAAAAACCCTTTCTAAAATCAAAACAGTAGAGATTTGCCCTTGGATAAGCACACGGGGTCTGTATTAGCCATGTCACTTAGTGCATGATTAGTGAGCTGTTAAACATTACAGCAACGAGACAACTGCAACAGCATATGCAGAGCAAACAAGAAGCAAGGTTTTTCCTAATGCAGACCTACATTTTATGAGTGGCTCTAGAAAGAGAGCTCTCACCACCATTGCATCTGGCTCAATGTGCACATCGCTGATGAGCCCGTGGATGCACCAAGTTTTTCTTTGCTGGAGGCTCTGGGTAACCAGCAGACAATGGGCTGTTCATGTTCAAGTCTCTCACATGGAATGATTTCCACCCAGAACAGCTTCCAAACTTTGCTTTTGCTGACTGAAAGGGAAGTAAAATAACTCCTAAAACATTTGCACCAGTGCTCCTGCTTGTCTCGAGCACATGCACAACCACAACACAAACACACCATCTTCAGCTGGGGAAAATGGATATGGCTCCAGCGACCTGCCCTGTGCTTAAACCCTGTTACACCCACTGAGCCTGGATCCTACATATTTTCCATTATGCTACAGCAACTGATAGAACTTCCAGTCCCCTTTATAGTGTCTGTGCATATCTGATTAATTCTTCTTTCCTGCAGGAAGTCCAGCAGCCATAGACTATGTTTTATTAGGTAGAGTATGGCCAGATGATTTCAATAAAGCACTTAAAAAAAAAAAGAGACTAGTTTCCTGGTATTACAATAAAAAACTACTTGAAGAGAATACTTTCAGATGATAAATCTGCTGCCATTCACCAACACTTGCACAGCTGATTAGAAACAGTGCATTGTCCCAAGCACGTCCCCTCCAACTTCCCACTGGGAACACTCCTAGCAGTACAGATATAAAACATTCTCCTACACAGGGATACTAATATTGGTGATAAACTGGTAACATTTAACAGCTATTGTGCTACATTTCTTGACAGATTGTGTATAAAAAAATCTGCACATTTTTGTAATATTTAGGTCCAAATACATTGGGCATTCTCCTACCATCTTGAACTTTAAATAGAAAGTCTGGAGAAATCAGAACAACCCATTGTCAACACCAAAACCATCAAAAGCTGAAGGAGCAGAATCAGGACAGTGACAGGAGTGTTATGGATGCTCTCAGTAGAACCCTACTACATACGTCATATAGAACAACTTCTCCTTGCATGGCTCCAACACTGATTTGCCTTATGCATCTCATCACAGCAGTACACAGGGAAGCAAAGAGGCAATAGAAAGAAGAACATGAGAAAAATAAAAATCACCTGTGAGCATTATTATTGCATTTGAAATGAGTTTGTTCCAGCCAGGCTTTTCCACTGGTGTTTGCTGCATCAGTGAATGCAATAAAGAATTTCAAGCTGGTAAGCTCAAGCATTGCCCCCAGAAACCATGCAGGATGGATCACTGCTGCTAACATGGTACAAGCTGCTGCTCCCAAAGCCACTCAGGATTCAGAAGGGGAATTAAATGAACAACATGAAGGTGAAACACATTTTCATGTGATGACTGTGCAAACACATGCAGTCATTTTGCAGCAAGAGAAAAACCAAGCTCTACTAGCCCATAAATGAATGGTGTTGGGTATTGTTGGTTTATTAAACCAACAATAAATGCTCTTTTTGGTGCATTTTACTCAATACAGACATTCACAGTTTCTTTTATTTCTCATGCAACAGTGTCCTTTAAATTTCTATGTAGTTTCCTACTTTGACCCCTTTACAATGCAGCTGATTCTATAACACTGCACATTCAAATCCCAGACCTGAAATACGAATGTAACTGATGAGAACTAACTGAACTGATTTGAACTCGGTGTTAAGACTGAGCAAAAAATATGTGGAGTCAGAAGTCCATGACTAAATATCCTTTAAAATAATTTTTGCAAGAGTTTATTTGTATGACAAGAGGAAAACATCCTCCCTGCTCGCTGACACTCCAAAAAGGAAGCATAGTAATTTACAAAACAGAAGTATCTGTCTAGCTGATAAAATGTGGTTTAATCCATGGGCAAACAACTGTCATATGTTTACTCTTTGATTATCCAAAAATCTGTAACTCTTTAACGAGCACCCAGGTATCACAACTTACTGCATGAAGACACACTGCAATAAATGCATCTTTCTTTTGGCAGGTGCTGATACGTTGACTGCTGTTCCCAAATCTTTCTTTAGTGTCAATAATCACAGCTGAAAATCAGAATCCAAAGCAGAGCACCAACTTTCTGTTGTACCTTGGAAAACACTGCTTTAATTAACAATGGAGTTAGACTGTTGTGTTTGTGTAGGTTGGTGCTCCAGGCCGTCCCGGCAGTGTTGGATGTTTGAGGTCTCCTCAACTTCCTGCCATTCTGTCACTTCTTGCTTGGTGCCTGCCATGGGATGTGTCAGCTACAACATCTGTGCGTATAACATCAAAGATTCGCTTCAGTTTACATTCTGGTGAGATGATGTAAAAGCAAGTTGTTTGGGTTTTTTTAAAATTTATTTTTCCTCCTCTTCTTTCTTTAGAAAAGGACATGCCACTGATGAGTCTCAGTTCAGTGCTGGATTAGCACAGTAAAGTGCGATGCTTGTCTACTAAGGTTGTTCGATGTTCTCTCCATAGGAGGAAGGACAAAATGTTTTAAAAATTTCCCATCATCAAGTGTAGAGGGTCTTCTCAGGAGGAGTTTAGTCTATTCAAACTCAGAAATTAAAATTAGCCTAGCAACGCCACTTTTTTTCATCCTTCCACTTTCATGACTTCAGATGACACAAGTTTACCTGGGGAAAACAAATTTATTTAGAAAAATTTCTGCATTGAGAAAGAAGAACCTTGTTGCAACACTCATAGGGTGAAACAATCACTTATGAACTGGTTTAGAGAAAGAAATCTGGTCTGGCAGGTAGGATGCTAGTCTCGTAGTTAAACTGCTGTATTCATTGTCATACAGGTTGCCCTGTAGACAATGACAACCTGTCATACATGTTGCTGCAGAAGCTGTGGATCCCGTGCCTGGGAGTGCCCAAGGCCAAGCTGTACAGGATTTTGAGAGACCTGCTCCAGTCGAAGGTGTCCCTGTCCACTGCAAGGGATTTGAAACTAGATAATCTTTAAGGTCCCTTCCAACCCAAAACATTTTTCTGTTCTTAACTAGGCATTGAAATATTTTGATGAAACTGGATGCAACTCCCACACTGTTAGAATGAGGACGGGGCACTTCTCTACCTTCTGTGTTGGGAGAATAACTACACTGAATCCACAGATGCTCAGATCTCATGGTGACAGGAGACAGCTTTGTGTGGTAGAGTACCTGTGCTTGCAAGCCTTAAGAGAAGCTCATATTAAAGCCATCTGCTTTCAGTCTCTCTCCAAAAGTTATTACCAATACAAGGCTGTTTGGGATATTAATTATCAGTAAGAAGAAAAATGGACAGAATTGAGCTACTTAAGGCTTTAACACACAATCTCCACACAGTGGTTCTGGGGAGCAGGAAAGCTCCTGCTGCACACAGAGCTGCTGTAGGCACTACCAGGCATCCTGCAGAACAAGCAGTGTGAATTCTGCCAGGAGCACCTCACAGGTACAGATGCTCCCAAACACAGCATTAATGTCTATCCTCTGGAAAACGAGCCTGGATTAAGAGAGTTCTGCATTTCTCCCTTCAGCCATAGCCACAATGGCAAAACATTACATAACCACAGCAAAAATGCTGGTGTCAGGTCAGGGGGCATGACACCCTGACCTGACACCAGCATTTTAATCTTACCAGGTACTGTAAATAAGAATTGCAATTGCTCTGCTGTGCAAGGCCCATATCCATTTGGGCAAAGCCCTTGTGGCTTTTTTGGTGTGCTTTGGGTGGTTTTTGCTTGGTGTTTTAATGAAACAATGACCCTAACGTCTCGTTTTCCTCTTCAAGGAAAATTTTTCAGTGTAAATAGTGTATTTTTTCCTTGTGTATGTGCTTTTATATGTGCATATATATATAAATGTATACACATGAATTTATGTCTATGGCCAGTTTATAACCAATTTGTCTCTGAAATTCTCTTTTGAAACATATCAGGAAAAAGGCACTGATTCAATAGAGAATATTGACTTTTTTCCTACTGGCCTGGATATCTGCCCAAACAAAGAGCTGGTTAGACAAAATACAAAGAACCCTTTTGTGTGGGGCTAAGTTCACCTGGGAGAAGTATTAATGAAGTCCCAAGGGGGTGGGGACTCAAACTCCCCTGTTCTCAATGATAAAAGAAGACAGGCTCAGAACACCAAATACCCTGCCTTCCTCACCCCTTTCTCCTTAAACCACGAGAAGGAGTGCCAACATAATTGAGAATTAGGGACTTTTCTGCCATTAGTCTATAAGGTCTGTGAAGAAAGCAGGTAGAATTTCAGATGGCACGCCAGCTGCTGCATGGCAGCTGAGAATCTAAACCAAAGATTTTAAGTAGGTCAATACTAGAGGACTGTTAACTCTCACTAAAAGACCTTCAAAAAAGTCAATACCATAAGCAATAATTACACGTGATAGCTGTACAAATGTCTGAACTTGAAATATGGTTGTTTAGTGTGTATTAAGCCATTTGTTCAATTTTATTTCTACTGCAGAAGACAAGAAACAAAATCATTGCTCTGCCAGGAAATTTATGTCACTTCTAGTGAAATACTGTCCCTGGCATTACTGTGTAAATTATAACACTCCTAACTGATAATTATTCACCAGCTGTACTGAGGAACACAGTACAGCTCACCTCATATATTTGTATTTGTAAACTATATGTAGTTTACACCCTAAGGTTGCAATAGTCAAATATCTTTATTTAGTTTTGTTCATTTTTAACTTTTCTTTGACTCCTGCAAAGCTCATTGCCTTAACTGTTACACCACAACAAACTCCTGACTTGTGCATTACAGAACCTACACCTGACTTCAGCAATTCTCACACACTGAAAAATAAGACAGTAGATTGCACACTCTCAAAAGAGCCTAAAAGGATGGAAGTGCATGAACAAGGGGCAGCTGACCTGATCCAAGTGGCACTTCCAGGCCTTCTGCCTGGGCAGAGCAGAAGAACAGCACAGAGAAGAGCATCACCCAAGCGATGGGACCTGTCTCTCCACCTTGCTTATGCCACAGCCTTGGTGAGTTTGGTGTTCAGCTGCTTCCCTACCCACAGGATAGAACAGTCACTTCAAAAGAGAAGGAAAGGGCTACGCCTCCACACACACCATTGCCACCCCAGAAACTGCGGGAGAGGAGAGCCCAAGCAGGCAGGGAAATTACTTCTTCCTTACAACCAAGGAATTGTGCAATTCCTGAAGTACCTTCACACATTTTTGGGACAACTGTGCTGCCCGTTGTGGTACAAACATAGCCCCACTACCCTGTTCCCAAGGGCCTTTTGTCGCACAAGTTCTGCTGCTACTCTAATGGAACCATCAAAACATCTTCCTGCAGCGCTTTTCCTGTGCAAAGCACAAAAACATCTACACAAGGTGTTGGGATTCAATTGCTTTTGCAACAGTCACAGTTTTAATGAGAAGGGCATACTTTCAGATCATCTCATTTATTTTGAAGACCGCCTCTGGAAACTGTCCCATAAACCTCTTTCTCCATCTCCAGTGCACTCTCAACTTCCAGTAACACAGTGCATGAGCACAGCTTGCTCGGGAGGGCTGTGAAACAGCCCTGGGTTTGTGAATTGTGGCTACCACCAAAGTAATGCACATGGCCATCTCTGCTGAGCACAGGCTGTTGACACAACTGCACTCCTCTCTCTTGTGAGGGCTAAAAATCACAACTGAATGTTATTGAGAGCACGTATTTTGAATGAATAGCTCAGAGCTAGGAACAATTAAGACAGGCTGCCAAAGCAGAAAGATTTACGGCCTTCAGGAAACCACTATTTTGAAGGAGTCATGCTTCTGACTCGTAATGTAAAATGGTTTTGATGAGCCAATTTCCTTTTCCCCTTTCATACACATACTGCATAGGTTTTCTATTACTTTATTTCCCTAAAAAATTAGAAATGCTGAGAGCATACCAGCACTTGACATAGATACACTGTCATTTCAAATAATGCTCATAATTCAAGAGAAATACTACAACAATCATCGTGTAATATGCTTTTAAGCAGGGGTCTCATAGAACAAATGCTATAAAGGCATTTTAGGCTGGACTTTAAAAAGTAAAAATCTCACAGCTGGTCAAATGCTTTTGCTCTGGGTAGCTTAGTTCTTTCTGATAGTAGAACTAAATCAAAATGAACCTGGTTAGTATTCTTAGGTAAATTATTCTGTCATCTGAAAAACAAGTCTCTGTAGACATAGTTGAAGGTTACTACTTCATGAAACTTGATAGAGCATGTAATGACTCCATTCTAGCTGCACTTAACAGGCAGTCTGTTATGGTAAGTCAATATAACATTAAACAGGATATATTATACTGTCTTTGTTATGAAAAGCCATAGCAAAAAGACAGAAACACAGTTTTTCAGAAAGTATAACCCAAGACTTGCTGCAAAGACTCCTTAGAAAAGCAAAATAAGGCCGAGTATTCCAATTCCACCAACATTTTAGGTTAAAATATACACACAAATTCATTACCTGGGATGAACACACACATGCAGAATCTTCTGTCTTCATGCAAAAAAGGGCATGAAGTAGCCTAGGTGCTGAACTTTTTCCTGGGACTTTAGGAGCTCCTCTTTCACCCCAGCCTAGTGTGCCGTGGAGCACCTTCCAACCAAAAGGAGCCACCATACCTATCAGCTAGTTTCCTTAATCTCTCCTCTCAGAGGAAACAGCTGGACTCATGTTAATCACAGAATGAAAGCCCCTTTATCTGCCTTTCAGTCTTGCTTGTTAGAGTTGGGTAGTAAAGGGCACTGAGGGGCTACGGGTGGTGGCATTGTCTGCTGGCATTGTCTGCTGGCACTGATGCCCCTTCCCAGCAATTCTGCTCTATGAGCAGGGGCAGCGCCAGTTTGAGTTGTAGTTTTACTGAGTCAGTACATAAATATATATATAGTAAAGGTCTGAACGTTGAGTAAGCAACTGCTGCAACCTGTACAAGGTACAAAGGCACAGCAGTAAACTCAAGCACAACAGGTTGTCACTTTGGCTGAAATATTTAAGTGAATAATCATCACCTTACCTGCCAGACATAATGCTACTTTATAATCCTTAAGAATCACACCTGTGTTTGTGTGCATACATAGATAAAACACATAAACTCTTCCCCTTTTTGGGCAGGTTGGAGACATGCTCTGTACATCCCAAGTTAAATAGGAATCTTGCTTATACCATCTAACAAGATTTGTCTTGTGACCACTTTATTAAAATTTCAGTGCCTAACTGTTAAAATGATAAAGCATCAGTACAAGCTTAGCTTTTTTTGGTTTAACCTGAAGACTGATGGATATTCTCCCAACACTTGCTGAAAGATTTTATTTTATTAGGTCACATTACAGATCTGTCTTCCTGAAGAATGTAATAAATTCATCTCCTCGGTGATAGCATGCTTGACTGACACGATGCACTTACCAACATCTTGTAGACAGCTGTGAACGTTTGCAGTGGTGCCAATTAATCTATGATAGCATCAATGGAGACAGAGAAACAAAGAAGCCGACACAGAAAGTTCTATTGAATAACATAATAAATGAGTGATGCAGGTGTTCTACGACTGGGCTTAATTTTTTCAGCCTTGCAGAAAGTTAACACTTGAATCACCTTGGTTGAGGTGTCTCCCAGTCATTGTCTCTTGGCTGCCTCCTCTCCAATGGCAACACACAAACCATGCTCTGAGTTCCACTCTCGACTATAAAGCTTATACATACAAATACTATAAATAAATTTTCAGGGTTCAGCTGGAGGGACTTTGGTTTCTAAAACAGCCTTCAACACTCTGATGATATTTTAAGGATTTTTTGTGGCATAGGAAAATGTATCATTTCAGATAACCACTGGGAACAGTTGCAATGTCCAATGAACAGAATGGCAAAAGTCAAAATGATGAGCCTAAAACTCACTGAATTTAATGGTATGTGAGCACATGGTAGTTGTTTTGCTGAATGGGGGCCTTGCAGTCTTAGCTTAATGAGTTGCTTTGTAAGCTCTGAGCTAAATGGAGCTTGGAATCTTTAATGACCAATCTGTGTAAACAGCAGCTACTAAGTAACACTTTAATGCGTTGATGATCTTTTAATTTAATAGACAAATGATGAAGCAATTTTAACCAGCATCATAGCATTAATGCAGCAGGGAATGCATGCTGGAAAGAGCAAACAGAATAAGTAAGCAAGGATACAAGAGATGAACAGTATCTGGTACAACTCAGATACTCAGATACTCACTTTCCAGAAGTGAGATCTCCAACATTTGTTCCAGTTCAGAATGAATCTATTTCAACAGAATAGTGGTAAGGTGGTCCTTTAATCCTGAAGTATACTGGGCCAGTGTTTTAAAACCATGGTTCCACTCATACTAAAGGATGTAACGTGATTAAAGCACAGTATTGAAAAACCGTCTTGGCATGCTCAGAGTGAAAACTGAGATTGTGAAGTCCCAGCCTGGTAATATCACAGCTGCCACAGGAAGGGCTGTGCAAATGAGGGTAATGGAGCAAGGTCATTATGGTCAGTACAGTCATTTACAACCTTCACCCCTTCTGTCACAAGGATTGTGTTAGATGTCAGTCAAGTAGTGAAATAAACTCTTTATGGAAAAGATGTGGTTGAAGACATGACGCAAGCAAGGCTGTGTACTTACAACACATTGCAATGTCTTTAAAGAAGTGCCAAGCATTTGCCTGGAAGTGCACGAGCCAAGAGTACACCTGAGGTCTGCATTTAATCTGCTGATGCACTTGCAGGGGCAGCATGTGTGATATAGCAGGCTGCAGGTGCAGGCACTGTGTGAACCCCCGCCTCTGAAACTTGGCTACTGCTCTTTTCTCTTCAAACAACATTACCATCGGATCCTACCAAAGATGCCAGCTGCCTTATAGGGTCACTTGGTCTGTGACAACACTCCCAATATATGTTGAGCTCTCCCCTAAGCTCTCCTGTTACCCACTATACACTGAAGCCTCTCAGTTCAATCTGCTCCTTTCCTTCCTACCAGACCTGTATATTCATTACTTGCCTACTTTTCCCCCTTGCAAAATTCTCTCTTCCCTGTCAGACTCCCTGGTGCCTGGCAGTGCTGTTCCATGGGGTTATGCCATACTTGGCTGTCTTCAAAGGTCTGGTCCTTTTCCTGCTGTGTTGTTCCCAAGGCTCACAATCTCTAGGGCTTCTCTGAATAAGCTGTGTCTCAAATATATCACCTTTTCCCTGGGCTGAGAGAAACTGATGAACTTGGGAGGTTCAAAGATAATATCCACTTTCTTTTCTAAAGCAGAGTTCAGGAGAAAGGTGAAGTCTCTGCTGGGTTGTATAGGCAATTTTGGGTATGGTCCCGTGTGAACCCTGGGAGTCACTTCCCATTTCCTTTCTAATCAGGTTCTTCCTTTGCCAGGGAACATACATACAGTTTTCTTTAAAAACGTAAGTCATATTTCTAACATTTCTTCCTTTGAAAATGAGCTGCAACTCATGCATGTTTTTGTAGGTCTCCACCATAAAGACATCAGCTTTTGGACTGGCTAATACCTGAGATGTATTGTACCACCACACTGTGGATAAAAACTGTTCCTTACCTGTTGGGGGGCAGAAGAAGAACTTTTTTCTTCAGTTACATTTGGAGGCAGCACGAGAGAAAAAGGGGCTTGTCCAAAATGTAAATGTCATGTGTCATTCTTGAGGAGGCAGGAACAGAGGGACCTGAAGAGAGACATTTCATATTCCTCAGAGGGTCTTCTTGAGTGGCTGTTGAAGCAACTTGCTCGAGGAGAATATGTGGGATGTGCCAGGACCTTCAACGGACTTGCAGGAGAGACCTGGATGTCAGAGGGAAGCCAAGAGACACGGGGGTTGCCAGGGACAGGGCAAGTGCAGGGTTGAATCAGAGCCGAATTAATCTTTGAATTGGCAGTGCAGTAGTCTGTGTAGCACCCATCAGCTCCCTACTCTGATCCATTTTGATTTATTATAGTCTTAATACTCTAAGATATTTTTTTATCTTTCAACCTCTCTTCATCTGAAGCTGGTTCATACATCCATCCCAACAACTAAAGCAGGAAACTGATGGAAGGTTCTGAATATGTGGAAAATTTGTCTTTAGGCTTTTGGACACAGCTCTTTCCTGCTCATCCTTCAGAAAGCCAGCTCCCCTGAAATGGTTGGTGATGTTGCTCCTGCCTGGCTGAGAGTGCCAGCAGCTGCTCTTGGTCTCCCAGGTGCAGAATGCTTTGCTCGGGGCAGATGAACTGGCCTGTCCTGAAGCACTGATAGGGGTGAAAAGCTTCGGCTAAGTGGTTCCTCCATTTAGATAAGCTGCTCTTTACTTTTCCTCAAGGCTTTTCTTTCCTTTATGTGGCTGCTGATCCAGACTATGTTGGCTTTTATGGGTGCCTTAATGAGTCTGCTCTGAAAGTTTGCCAGATCATTATTTAATGGCTCCATCAAGACTAAACAGAATTCTCTCTAAATCCACCCATCTCTGCAGAATAAGGCCTGAAAAAACCTTGTGCCCCAGATAAGCTGCACAGGGATATTGTCCTGCCCTTAAGCTGGGGGTATCACAGTGTTGTATTGCAGCCACATCCACGCCTCCTCCTGCACTGCTCGATGCCAGCAGCTCTCATGTACCCAAAAGGTAACTTCCCTGCTCTGGAGGTTTCTTATCACTAGCCTGCATTTCTCCACTGCCCTCAGAATGGTTTTATTATATTTCTGCAGCCTAATTTTTTCTGCTTATCAGGTGACAATCTAGTTGGCAGGGAAAAGGTCGCTGATTCAATAACCTACACACAAACGGAGCCAAGTGGTTGGCAGTCCTCTCCCGTCTCATGGATTTATTGAGTCTGCATCTGAAAAATTCACACTGCAAGTCTCTTCCTTTTCACTTCTTTTCTCCTTCTTCTTCTAGTTCTTGCAGTCACTGAAGCTTTGGAATGAGGCAAAGCTCTGCTCTCAACCTTTGACCCATAGCTCAGAAATGGACCAGGACATACTGAGACCCAGGATACTCATGCCCCCAGACAGCTTCTGTTTGCCTTTTAGTTCCTCTGTTTAACTCATGTTCTTCCTTTCTTGGAATCTCTCTCTGCTTATCTCCCAGGCTGCTGGCTCTCAGGAGGCATTTCTTTAGGATTAGAGCTGCGTGTCTCACCACTGGCTCCTGCAAGATGCAGTCCCACACTTCATAAATAACCTGATCTGTAATTAGCAAGATTTTCTGTCTCCAGACTTGCAGTTCTAGTCCTGCACACTCCAGTGAATCCCTCCTCCTTTCTTCTTTACTGAAGCTGAAAACATCATTCACCTCCTCTTTGAGACTGATGTGCTTGTGTGACCCCTGGGCAGCAGATCCAGAAAATAGGGCTCTCCTCCTGAAAATAGCAGCTTGCTCACCTTGTCCTTATCTCCTCACTATGAGATAGAAAGAAATGATGTTTCATCTTTATCTCCCTCGACTATGTTGCTGGTTCTGAACCCAGACTTGCCTCTTATTACAAAGTTTGTGTAACGCTTTTTATCCAGTTGTCCTGGGAGGCTGAATCCCTGCAGGCTGCTCCTCTTTCCATCCTGCCTTTTCTGCTTTCCAGCCCTCCAGATGCCGCTCTGAGTTTTCCACCGTAGCCCATGTACTGGGCGGTGGGGGTGGGTGTCAGGTCTGTTAACCCAAACCAGTTTTTCACCCAGGAAACCATCCACAGATTTGCTTCAGCCACCCTTCAGCACCCAGCTGGGCCATCCATGGGCTAAATCCTGTAGCCACAGTCTCCTCACCACCTTCCCTACAGCTTTGTTCACCCCTCACATTTTGGAAGCACAATCTGAGTGATGCCATAATTGTGCAAACGCTTTGAAGAGCTGTACTGTCTGAAGCAGAGGGCAGAGTTGCATGGAAGGAGCATCAGTTCACCCAAAGTCCACAGCTCTGATGAGCAACATCAACAACTTTCTCTGACCTTTTTTTTTTTAACCTTTGCCATATTAATCCACATGTGTATGAATGTGTTATTACTCACATGCTTGCCCCTGGAAAGATTTGCTTCGTAAAGTTACTCAGTCTGCCAAAACTCCTTCCCAAATTTAAGTGCTGCAGCTTAAATTGTTTCGTTATTCTTCAAAGGCTATTTATGAAATTGTACGATAGAAGAAAATTATGCTCTATGTTAAAAATTCTTTTATAAAACCCTCAGTAAAACATCATTTGGATGTTTTTAAAATTGCTGACAGATTTCAAAGAAACAACTGTTTATAGACAAATTCCCCACCAGAAAAGCAATGACTGGGGTGTACCACATCACATGTCCTTTGTGAGCCCTCGTACTGTCAGGAAAGGTGACTTCAAACCTGAAATTTCAGATGAAAACAGCATAGGAAGATTAGAAGTGTCCAAAATCCAAACTAAACTTGGATGAGAAATTTTCAGGTGATTCTTCGAGCTTCCACAGATGAATGAGACGTGTGGATTTAGACAAATATTTCCACATGACCTCTCCATTCTTTTTGAGAAGTCGACGACACTGGAATATCACCCCTGTAAGTGTCCCTGGGTCCATGCCTTGTGTCTGTACAGAATCCAGCACAGCAGAAGGAGAACTTTACCAGCCCATGGCAGAGTTATAAATACACTTATAAATATATATTTTTAAAAAGCCATGCAAAGGCGACTTAAACTACTTTTACCTGGCCACAGGTACAAATAACCAGTATGCACAGGCAGAACCAACTCATGGCAGTGGTGACAGGACAATGCCACAGTTTTATTTTGTCAGAGGCTGTCTAGTCTCTTGATTGCAAGACAGAGAACTGGGTGCTTTCCAGGACTTTGTGTGTAACAGAATTCTCAGAAAGCAGACAAGCACTGCAAGTGAAATACTCAAGGAGACTGGCCAAACCAAAGTCAAAATTAGCATCCGTCTCTTTCACTGCCATCAGTAGCTGAACTGAAGATTTAATTCGGGGGCATTTTAAATATTTTCAAACAAATTAGCAATACTTCATATACCTTCATTTCACAGATGTATACAAGATTTATAAAGTAAAGAAGTATTTTTATGGCTTGGTAAATCATCTTTAGTCAGAAACCTTAGGGTATAACCAGAAATTAGTATATGAGGTCAAACTGCACCAGTAAGGATGGTAGAGAAGGTCAGCTTCTTATAAAGAACTCAGATTTTTCATGCAGACCCCAGAGAAATTTCAGTTCCTACTGAAACCTGTGGCAGGTTGGGATGCAGGACCTGGCCCTACATGAATACCATAGTGATGCTGAGCACCACGGTCTCTGCTGCTCCACTGCAGCATCTCCCGAGGTCCAAATGTCTCCTGAGATCAGAGGCAGCAGTGTCTCCCACTCCTCACTCCACCCAGGTGGGTTCATCTCTGGTGCTACAGTAGCTAGTTAGAGAAAAAGCACACTTTTATTTTTAATGGCAGTACACAGCCAAGATTTTTAGTTTGGAACTTGGTTCTCATTTTCCAGAAGGCCATATGGGGTTTTTTTGCTCTCTAAGCAGCTTTATTTAATATGGAAAGTAGAATATCTTTTGAAACAGAAACCAGCTGCGTAGTTTATGGGTATCATCATATGGCTCTGCTTTTCGTTTCCTTACTTAACCGGAGTTTGGGGTTTCCAAGTTGCCAAGCTGCTAACACTAGTAAATGGAGTTTATTAGAGACAGCGTTTGTTGAACAATAACATTTTATGTAGTCTGTCACTGTCTAGTACCTTAGATGAGTTACACATTTCTGTTCTCTATTTTTGCCCTGATTTTTTTGGCACTTTAAATCCCATTTTCAGCTGCGGACACCAGAGACCAAATTCAAAGACACGGTCTTGTGCTTGTATATGCCTAAAATCTGCAAAGCCATCCCTGACCAAAGTCACAGAATCAGACCTCCAAGGGTTAATCCCACAGTGCCTTTTGACTGAGTTTAGCCAGCAGGAAGGGATTGGATGGCAGATGAAATACCTCCCCGGGAGATCCCTTCCAGGACAGGGGCCCCTTTGCTCAGTTGTAAAAGATAATGTGTCCATTCAAAGGCTGTCCCACAGCAGGAACACAGACTGGCATGGGTGCGAGGACTGGGAGAGGCACAGGCCCTCATGCAGTGATACCATCCCCTCCCGAAGGATCAGCCTCTTCCTGGAGCTTTGGGGCACTGAGGCATTAGAAGCAAACAACCCTTGCAGTCTAAGATGTCTCTGGAAGTTGCTCTCAGAGGGCTGCTTTCATTTGGCTCCTAGAGGCATCAAATTCATCCCCAGCTAGATGCACGGAGGTGAGCACAGCTTCTGCTTGGCTCTTTGGTGGCTAAATTGCACATGTAAAGCAGGGGCACCACTCAGTAGAAATGTTAGGGGGCAGATGAAATGAGGGTTTTTCACAGCAGCACCCTTCCCCATTTTTTCTCTGTGTTCTGCAAATATTCTGAGCCAGCTCTGGTAGATATCTTTATCTTGTTATCTGCTGCTCTTCCTCTAATCAGAAAAGATTCATGCACTGTCAACTTTAAACTGCAGGATTGCTTTTAATAGCAGTTAGAAACTTCAGATATCTTTAGAGCTCCCTTTCACCAGGATTCCCCTGGGTTTTGGAGCAACTGGGCTTTTAAACAAGTGCTCTGTGGGTGCAGCACACGGAGAACTTGGGGTTACACTGAGTTCCTTCCCTGCTCAAGAATTATGGCTTCTTTGACTACTGCTAACTCAGCTCTGAAAAAGGTGATTTATCTTCACGGTTCATAAAAATACTTTTGAAGAAATTTCCCTTTTCCTGTCCTCCTTTGGAATAACTCCATTGCAACATGTCTTGGATTTAAAAACAAATACGGCCTGGAAAATAATATTTTTGGATTTTCCCACTCATACCTTCTGCTGTACACAATGGCTTCACTCCCAGCTTTAAATTAGATGAGTGCTATGCTAGCAATATACTTCCCATACAGACTGAGAGCAAGGCATAAAGAGTTCCAGCAAATAGGCTCAGTAGACATTTGCTTCCAAGTATTAGCTGTTGCTAGAAGTCAATTTTGATTCCCAGAGTTAAGAGGCCCGTGCCAATAGAAAAGGTTTTGGTGCTTGATTTTCTCTGAATTACCTTGAAAAATTAGAAAAATTGCTCGCACCTTGAAGAACTTGTGAAATTTATTACTGGTTATCAAATTTTCCAATGTATTCATTTCAGTGTAAGTGAAGCACAACTTCTGTGCAGTGAGCAATGTCACCTGTCTAAAGGAGCTCTTAGTCTATATTCTGTGTGCAGAGGGAGAGAGTGCGTCCCTCACTGCTCCTTGCCTTGGCATACAGCTCTTTTGTAGATGTTCCTTAAATATTTGCAGTACACAGGTACAGGAGTTGTGGCTGAGGAATCTACAACTAGGCACTGCAGGGACATAGAGCAAAAGAATTGTGTCTGTCTCAAAGTTAACAGCTTACTTGCTTTTTTTTTAAAAAGGTCAGAATAAGATTCTGATCTTTCCAAAAAACATGTACGTCTAACACAGTGTTGTGATTAGTCCAATGAAGTCAATAAAGAGAGTAACCAAGAAAAACTGGAACATATGAATGTACTTTTGCAAGCCAGAGGAATGAGGGAAAGCAAATTTATTCCCCTGGGTTTTAGCACTCAGAAAGCATATGTATTAATAATGTGCAATACCCAGTGCAGTGCATGGAAAGCCATAAAAACGTGAGCCATTGGAGACGGGTTCCTATATACAGAATTCCCTTGCTCTTAGAGGTATATCCATTGATATCTACACACAAATCAACTGTAACAATAAGAATTGGTTTGGCACAAGCTCCCAGACACTAATGGATAACACAGACCAAAAATGCTTCTCCTGCGTTTTGTTAGCAATTGAATGTTGTTCCTCACTGGAGACATCCACAGCAGAAACCTACTCTGGGGCTAAACTGGGAGGGTAGCTAGAGCCAACCCATCTTTGTCTACAGAAAACTTCTAGACACATAAATGTGTTTTACAGATGTCCAGTGGTAATTTACTCAGCCCAGAAGAATACACTTAATAGCACAAAGAGGGGTGCTGGGTTTAATGCACAGCCAGGGAGCTGCTTGTCACCACCACCTGCGGCTAGAGCAGACACTGGAGAGTGTTTTACAGCTGAGCAGCCTAATCCTCTCCTGCTGGCATGAAGTGGTGCCAGGCCCATCTCTCCTGTGGAGTCAGGCATTGGCCAGCAGTAAGGGCTGATGCTGCCTTTGGTCCTGAGGTGCAAGCACTGCTGCCAGAGCTTCAGCCCTTGTGTTCCACTTTTGGAGCAAATGGAGCCTGGACTAGCATGGTCTAGGCAGAGAAAAGGGCAAAATTTTGGATAGTGCTCCACCAGGAGCCAGGGACACAGAAACATCCTGTCCCACATATCTCTCTCATAGCGCAACTCTAGGTGACAGACAAGTTTGAGCCTTGCTCTCCTTCTAGCACAGGCATTTGTGTCCTGGCACTAGGTTTGCAAAGGGAAATTACTACTCCTTTCCTGAAAGTCAATTACTGCTGTTTCAATCCCAGATAAACTGGAGAAGGGCTGCCAAGAGGTTCCAAATACATTCAAGGCCAAGTTTCTACAGGTGTCCACACAGTTACAGTCAACTTTGAGCTGCCACACCATGTATAGAGTGGGGGAACACATGCACCAATGTGAGGGAGTAAAACAAAGTAGTATTAAGGAAGCTATTAAATCCATGTCCGTTTCCTAAAAACATGGAATGCAATTTGCAAAAACATCCTTGATATCAGTTATACAGAAGAAGTATTTCAGATACATGCTGAGCAGTTGGATGAGTGTCTTTGCTTCCTTCCCCTCAGCTTCTGGAGTGATTTACAACATCCTTCTAGTAAAGGATCCAGAGTCCTTGGAGCAGGAAAAAGTACTTACTGGAAGATTAAAGGAATTTAAGCTTGCCAAAGCTGGACTCAAAGCTCAGCTACTCCTTGCTGGAATGAGAGATCAGACTTTGGTTAGCAGGACACTTGGTACCAGTTTGTGCAAGACTTTATGACAGCAACAGCAAAGACATCCCAGGTCCTGCTTAATAAAGGAATTGATGTACAAACCCACCCTTTGCCAGCTGAGCCGAAGTCCAAGGGCCTCTGCAGGAAGGAGACTAACAAAAAATAATTCAGAAAGGAAAAAGGAACAGTTTCAATCGCCAAAACTTGCTCTGCCAGAGTATGACCCTGCTCTCGCCCACAGAGAGAGCTGCCATTGTCCCCAGTGGGGCAGGGCCCTTGCTCACAGTCCCAGGGTGACACACCAATGATGTGTCCCCTTAATGGCTCCTAAGAATATCCAAACATTGGCAATTTCCATTTCCTCTGTGCATGTCTATTCAAAGCATCAATGGGTGATATTTTCCATTCTTCAGATCTCTTACATTGTCCCTGAATATGCTCAAAACTATTAACTGCTTTTTAGCCTGAAGATTTTTTTTTCATCCCATCTAATGCTCTGCACTTTCTTTTATCTCTGCATTAATCCTTCTATTATCAACCTATGGAGCAGTATGATGGGATACTTCAAATGTCAGGGATTTCTCCTGGTGAACTGTATCTGCAATAATGCTTCCCTTTCTATTTTCCATGGTAACAATATTAAGTTTCATTTTAAACACTATGGTTTTTAATGTAGTACATGCTTCTTTTTGGTAGAAAGGTGATACAGGCAATGCAACCTTGGTCACTATTAGTCTTTCATAACAGTCTGGCATTTAGGATCAACTCATTTTCTTCAAGAAAAAATAAATCAAGAGACTGAACAAAATGTATCAGGGATTTTTCTATTTAGCTTTTTGGATTTAGAGCGTTGAAGGTCATGTTTAAACCCAGGATTAAGCCAACCATGAAGACTAAAAATTGTATATTGAAAAAGAGATGCAGAGGTTTCTAAGCAAGCATGAACACTTTAAGAAGCTTGAAGTTATGAGCAGAACAGCAATAAAGTGGCGTGTTAACAACACTGTTCCAATAACACTGCAGGAATCATTAATTTATAATGGAGTTCATTTCACACTTACTTGAAAAGGTTCAGTGACAGCATCTATAACTATGCATTTCTGAAAGGACTGCAGAAGTTTCTCTAAGAAACTTTTCTACAGGAGTTTCCTTGCATACCTGTTACCAGGCTAAATAAAGGTATCTGATGCACTGTGCATGGAGCAGGGATGAGAGGTGAGGTGAATAAAGGTATTTGAGCAACCATGGGGTTTCTGTCTGAATGCATCTCTCAATTAGCTACAAAACTCAGTGCTCCAGGCACTAGCTGTAGGTGCTGGACACCTTGAGCAGTATAGCAAGAAACTGCTGTATTGCCTTACAGGACGATGTCATGAAATTACCATTAAAGTATGAGAGAGAAAATTGGAATATTTGTTTGAACGTCTTTCACTGAAGTTGGTGTTTATCCTGCTGCTAAGCCTGTTAAGAGTGTTGTATTTAGGAGAGATTGGGAATCTGCCAGTGGATCCTCTACACTGCAACATGTCAGCTCATGAAAAGACTTTGTGAGAATGTATTGATGCTGACGAGACTTTCATCAGGAAAGGTTTCCTCAGCAAAGGCCAACAGACACTCACTGTGGAGTAAGGAATTGCCTACTCCCTGGGCACCTCCTCAGGAACGAGGGACAATCAAATTCAACAGCCTGTGTGGTGACTCAGAGCAAGAGACACCTCCCAAAGCCCATGCAACTGGCCTTGCCCTCAGGCTCTCTATTATTTCTGAATAGACTCTTTAAATCTTTTTTCCTACAGAAACTTTTGGGAGGCCTTGAGTTTGTGTTGATGCAGAACAGAAAAATCTCTGAAATTTAAAAAAATCTTCAGGCATGAGAAGCCTGTTTCTCCCCCAGCTCTTTTTCCTGAAGTCATTGATCCAACAAGAATTGGAGATTTCTGAGGGAAAGGCTGCAAAGAACATCATTGCTGAATCCTCCTCCTCACAATTTGCTTGAGAACATCAATCAGTGCCAGTATCCCAAGTAGATCAAAGCACTGCAGAAACTGCTCTGTTCTCAGCTGCTCAGTTACCCATCACCAATACCAGATTATTTTGTCTTCCAGTTTAGTCTGCCTAAAGGATCGACTCAAAATTTCTCAGAAAATGCTGCTTGTTGCCATCAGCCCTCTCATTAGCAAGGAACCAGTCAGTCTGCACATTTGCAGCCCCTCAGAGGGCATTCTCAGTAGCTCATATCTTGGCACAGGGACCGTGAGCCTCCCCCTGTATCTTGGCAACCACAGCTACAAACACTCCTGACATGCCTGGCTTCTTCTCCGTGGGGCAGGGCATGACCAGACCTTGCAGCCATAGGAAGAGATGGGTGTGGGGAAGGCAGAAGAGGTCTTGTTCCACAACAGAGGGGAAAAAACCCAAACTTCGTAATTCACTAAAATCTCTTTGGAAGGCTGTGTTCTGATTCAGATGATTTCCCGTGGCACAAAGCCAGCATCAGACCCTGTCATTTCTCACCAGTTGATGAAATCTTGGAAGGATAAGGTGTAACCCAGAAATGGATTCAGATGCTTGCAGCTTTGCCATTTTTCACTTGATTTTTCCACTTGAAGCACAACCGTAAAATAGCATTCACAAGAAGCGTGCCTTTCCAGCTGCAGTGTCTGGGGGTATGTGATGCCTAGACTTGTAAAGACATCTTGGGCCTGCAGGTTGCCGTGGGAGCTGAAGGTACAGAGTATCCACGGTTTTCCCTTGGTTTTAATGAAGGGCCACGGTCATTTTAGAAAGCTCAGCCCTGGGACAAAAGATACATTCACTTTGTTGATTGATTTTCCCCAGGCAGCATGCTCTCGAATCAAGTGGATTCTGAGCTCTAGAAGGGTTTATCCATTTTCAGAGGGTGTTTCAGCTCAAGTCCTTGGCTGTATTCATGCTTCATCAGCACATGCAATCACAGCACTCGCAGACATGATCGATTGAGCTTTCCAATGGCTGACTCCCACACAGAGAGCATGTATCAGTCTCTGGGCAGGTATTAGTTCAGATACTCAAATCTTGTGCTTATCACCCAAATCCGGTGTTTTGTTACCATTTGAGCACTGTTTCTGGATGATATTTGGCTTTATGCTGCTGTACTTGCTCCAGCTCAACTCCTACCCCCTGCTCTTAGATCTACTGAGATTTTCTCCAGCCCGGCTCTCGGGCCAGAGGGTCAGCAGCATCAAACCTGGTGAGACGCAGCCTTCTCTCAGCCCATGCCTGCTCCCAGCTCACTGTCCAGCCCGGTCCCACATGATGGGGAGCGAATCACATGCTTTGTGTCTTCTGCACGGAACGATTTATGCAGATTGATAAAACCCAGCCTTGGCTGAGACCAGGGCTGCCTGATGTCCGACCACAGCACGGGCAGAGCACCTCTGTGCTAATGGATACGACTCTGCTTTGCACAGCTCACCTTATACACAGTCATGAAAGATCTCTTAATAAGCAAGTTTTTATTTCTGGAAATGCCATAGGAGTGTTTTGTTTTGGTATTTTTTTCCACAATCAAAAGAGGCTTCTCCTCTAGAAACCACAAAAACTTCCTCAGTAACTCCCTGTGTCCCCACATCAATTTTATTGCATTCCTCCTGGCATGGGGAAGGAATGAAAATGCGCGATGGCAAGATATCTGCACATCTCCTCACTGCTTTTGCTGACTCAGAAATTTGAGAAGAACAAGAAGCAGCAGACAGCATAACCTAACCAATCATGCTGGAATCCAACTGTATGGCTTGCACAGAACATTTCCAAGGCAGGCTATCACTCTTACTGTTTATGTTGCATCACAGAACAGCTGGAAAAACTGTAAACTCCTTAATTTTGCTAAATGAAAGTTAGTTGTTCCACTAAAGAACATTACACAGAAGCACAGACTTTCCTTTTTTGAAGTTCCAAAAGAAAAAGGGAAAAAAAAAAAAAAAA